>PVKH010020320.1:0-14614 GCA_004027955.1 Chaetophractus vellerosus | reverse complement strand
GCCCTGCCCGTGGCGGCTTTTGCCTGTCCGTGGCAGCTTTTTGCCCTGCCCACGGCGGCTCCGGCCCGCCCATGGCGGCTTGCCATTCTCAAGGCGGTCTGCCCACTAGGAGAGGTCCCCGGGAACCGAACCGGGCCCAGGGCCTCCCATGTGGTTTCCCAGCGAGCTCTTTATCCACTGAGCTATCTAGCCGGGCCCTAGGATCTCTTTATATATGCAAGATATGAGACTCCGATCAGGTATATGGTTGCCAAATATTTTCTCCCATTGGATAGCCTGCATTTTTATTTTGGTGATAACAACCGTTGAGGTGCAAACATTTTTAATTTTGAGGAGATCGCATTTATCTATTTTTTTTTTTTAGCTGCTCGTGTTTTGGGTGTGAAGTCTATGAAACCATTTCCTATTACAAGGTCCTGTAGATGCTTCCCTACATTATCCTCCAAGGTTTTTAAGGTCTTGGCTTTTATATTTTTATATTTTAATCTTTGATCCACCTTGAGTTAATTTTTGTATAGTTGTGAGATGGTGTTCTTCTCTCCTTCCCTTGCATATAGATATCCAGTTCTCCATGCCCCACTTGTTGACGAGGCCATTCTCTGCCCCCTGAGTGGGCTTGTGGGCCTTGTCAAATATCAGGTGACTGTATATTTGAGGATCTAAATCAGAACTCTCAATTCGGTTCTGCTGGTCAATGTGTCTATCCTTGTGCCAATACCATGCAGTTTTCTCCACTATAGCTTTGTATTATGATTTGAAATCAGGTAGTGTGGTATTTCTAACTTCATTTTTCTTTTTCAATATGTCTTTGGCAATCCAGGGCTTCTTACATATCCAAATAAATTTTGTGGTTAGTTTTTCCCATTCCTTAAAAACTACAGTGTTAATTTTTATTGGGATTGCGTTAAATCTGTAGATTAGTTTTGGTAGGATAGACATCTTGATGATATTTAGTATTCCTATCTATGAACAGGGGATATTCTTCCATTATTTAAATCTTCTTTGATTTCCTTTAACAATGTTGTGTAGTTTTCTGCAAATTAGTCCTTTTAATCTTTAGTTAAATTTATTCCTATGTATTTGATTCTTTTTGTTACTAATGTAAATGGTTTTTTTTAAAAATGTCCTCCTCTGATTGCTCATTGTTGGTGTACAGATATGCTACTGATTTTTCAACATTGATCTTATAGCCTGTGAAGTCACTGAACTCCTTTATAAGTTTTAGCAGCCTTGTTGTAGATTTCTCAGGGTTTTCTATGTATAGGATCATGTCTTCTGCAAATAATGTAATTTTCACTTCTTCCTTCCCAATTTGGATGCCCTTTAAATCTTTTCCTTGCCTCAGTGCTCTAGCAAGTACTTATAGGACAGTGTTATACAAGAGTGGTGACAGTGGACATCCTTGTTTTGTGCCTGATCTCAGAGCGAAGTCTCTTAGGATTTCCCCAATGAAAATGATGTTAGCTTTCAGTTTTATGTATATACTTTTATCATGTTCAGAGAGTTTCCTTCTATTCCTATCTTTTGCTAAATTTTTATCTGGAAAAGTTCCTGTATTTTGTTGAATGCTTTTTCTGCATCTATAAAGATGACCATGTGAAGTATTTCTTTCAATCTGTTTTTGTGGTGTATTATATTGACTGATTTTCTTATGTTGAACCATCCTTGCATACACAGGATGAATCTCACTTGGTCATGGTGGATAATGCTTTTGATATGTTGTTGAATGCTATTAGAAAGTATTTTGTTGAGGAATTTAGCATCTAGGTTCATTAGAGAAATTGGCCTGTAATTTTCCTTTCTCGTGGTATCTTTTTTGGCTTTGGTATTAGGGTAATGTTTGCATCATAAAATGAGTTAGGGAGTGTTCCTTCTATTTCTAAATTTTTGAAGATCTTAAGCGTGTTTGGTGTTAGTTCTTTCTGGAATGTTTGGTAGAATTCAGCTGTGAAGCTGTCTGGTCCTGGGTTCTTCTTAGTTGGGAAGTTTTTGATGACTGAGTCTATCTCTTTACTTGTAATTGGACTGTTGAGTTCATCGATTTGTTCTTTCATCAGTGTAGGCTCCTTGTGACTTTCTAGGAATTTCTCCATTTCCTCTAAATTATCAATCTTGCTTGTATATATATTTTTCAAAGTACCGTCTTATGATATTCTTTATTTCCATGGAGTCAGTAGTGATATCTCTTTTTTCTTTCCTTATTTTGTGTATTTGTGTCTACTCTCTCTTTTTATTTGTTAGTCTGGCTAAGGGTTTGTCAATTTTATTGATCATCTTAAGAACCAGCTTTTTAAAAAAAATTTCTAGTGCTTTTTTATTTTCTATTTCATTTAGCTCTGCTTTGATCTTTGCTATTTCTTTCTTTCTGCTCCCTTTATGGTAAGTTTGTTGTTGTTTTTCCAATTCTTTCTTGTGTGCAGTTAATACTTCAATTTTAGCTCTTTCTTCTGTTTTAATATAAGCATTTAGTGCCATAAAATTCCTTCTCAGCACTGCTTTGGCTGCATCCCATATGGTTTGATATGTTTGGTTGTCATTTTCATTTGATTTGATGTAGTTTCCAATTTCATTTGAGATTTCCTCCTTGACCCACTGTTTGTCCAAGAGAGTGTTGTTTAATTGCCATACCTTCATGCCTAATCTAGTTCTCTGGCCCTTAGTGATTTCCAATTTCATTCCATTGTGGTCAGAGAAATTACTTTGTATAATCTCAATCATTTTGAACTCATTGAGGCTTGTTCCATGACCTAGCATGTGGTCCATCTTGGAGAATGATCCATGGGAACTCAAGAAGAATGTATATCCTACTATATTAGGGTCTAGCATTTTGTATATGTCTATTAGTCCAGGTACAATAATGTTCTTTGTTTCTTTAATGATTCTCTTATGAGATGTTCTGTGTAATGGTGATAATGGTGTATTAAATTCTTCCACTATAATTGTAGATGCATTTATTGCTCCAGTTATTTTTTCCAGTGTTTGCCTATGTATTTTGAGGCACCCTGATTAGGTGCATAAATGTTTATGATTGTTCTTTCTTCTTGAGAGATTACCCCTTTTACTAATATATAGTGATGCTCTTTGTCTGTTATGATTAATTTGCATTTGAAGTCTATTTTGGTTGATATTAGGATAGCTACTCCTGCCCTTTTTTGGTTGTTATTTGCTTGTAAAATTGTTTTCCAGCCATTCACTTTCAGCCTCCTTGAATCCCTGGGTCTATGGTGGGTCTTTTATAAGCAACATATGGATGGGTCATATTTCTTTATCCAATCTGCCAATATGTGTCTATTGACTGGTGAGTTTATTCCATTAACATTCAGTGTTATTATTCTCAATGAATTTCTTACATCCACCATATTTTCTTTGGATTTATGTATGTCTGTTTTGGTCAGCCACAGGTGTGCCTTTTGAAATATACCAAGATTGGTCGGTCTTTATAAAGGGAATTTCTTTGGGATAGATGCTTATAGTTACCAGGCCACAAATCATAAGTTTCTTCTCATACCAAAGTCCGTGTGTTGGAGCAAGATGGCTGCCAACATCTCCAGTGTTCAGGCTTCCGGGTTCCTCTGTTCCTGGGGCTGTGTTTCTCTCTGAGATTAGCTTCTGTTTCCTCCACTAGCTCAGCTGTAGACCATGAGGGTCTCTATGCATTGCATCTCTCCACAAGGCCAGCTGTAGACTATTGGGTGAATGGCTCACTCCAACATCAGAACTGCTTTTCAAATCTGCTTCTCCAAATCTCTGCAACTCAAATCTGCTGCCTAGCCTTTATACTTGAGACCACACCCACTGAGGGGTGGGACCCAACACCATCCAGATATGGCCCAGTTAATGCCCTTATCATAAACCAATCATGTCCAGATGAACAGAGGTGTTTACAAGCATAATCCAATTTATATTTTTGGAATTCATAATTACGTAAAACTCAAACCGTTACACTCCACCCTTTGAATTCCAAAAATGCATTACAATATTCAAAAAACCTTAATTCAATAACAATTTCAAGTACAAAATCATATAACAATAATTTTAAAGAAATATAGTTTGTCTTCAGGCAAAATCACTTCTAGCTGTAGAACTCTGAAACTTAAAAAACAATTTAACTGTTTCCAATACACAAAAGGAAAGACAGAGAATGCACATTTAAATTATCCTAAGGAGAAATTGAGATGTTAAACATGAGTCATGGATCCTCTACAGTTCAGCAAAAGTGCAGGACAAACTCCATTCCATTTCAAAGTCTGAGAGTCATTCTTAAGATGATGGTTTGATCTCCTTGGGGCCACATGGGAACCCACCCTTTCCAAAGGCTTGCCCAACAGCCATTTTCTTGGTTCCACCCTCATCAAGCATCTGGGTGTTGACCAAGCTTCAGACCTCACCCTCTAGGTGGGTTGCGGTGATTGCCCCACCTTACCCAATCTTTGGGTTAGAGCCTTAGCACCCCTAGTACAGTGAGGTGAAGACAACATTCCCCCTAACTTTTGGTATACAGGCTCAACTATCTCAGAGCAATGAGTTGGCCACCTGGCCTTCTCTAGCTTTTGGCACACAGGCCCAAATTTTTCAGAGCAACTAGTTGACCACCTGGCTCTCCTAATCCATGGGGGACAGGAGTGCCCCTCTCAGACCTATGGGGTGTTGACCTTAAGCATCCTAATATTTGATGAATGTGCTCCACCCTCCATGTACCCTGAGGTGGCAAAACTCTCCCAGTACATCTGGTGGGGACATCCATGCTCTTCAACCTCCCAGGCAATTCATCCTCTCTGGACACATGGGTGGGGTTCCTCCTTGGCCCAAGGCGATGTCTTGATTCCAGATCTCAGCTTCCATGGTTTTCTCCTTAAAGCTGTTTCTCCTTCAATGTCTCCTTTCCATGTCCTTTTTAGTCCAAGTGAAGAGTGGTTTTGTTCATACAGCTCCCTCAAAACCTGTGTTGGTTTAACATGCAGGGAGCAGGGATCCAAGCCATCAGACAGTAAGACTTTCCCCAAGTCTTTCCTAGATAACTCCATCTTCAATTCTGATTTACAATTTCCAGGTTTAGCTAAATGTTGAAATGGGGCACTTTGAATTGGACACTTAATTTCCAGAAAGTTGGAAGTTCTGGAATCAGTTTCTGTTTTCTTTGTGCCCAAAAGTTCAGTCCTTAGTGTACTTCTTTCATCTACAATTTGCTATAAGCTACAAGGAGAAGCCAAGCACATTCTCCAGGTTTACCTTGGAATGTACTTCAGCTAAATGCTCAGGTTCACCATTTTCAAATTCTGTCTTCCCTATAACACCAGGAGTTAATCTTGCTAAGTTCTCTGCAACTTTAAAACATGCATCGTCTTTCCTCCAGTTTCCAATAGTTCCATCATTAAGTTCTAAGGCATAATAGAAAGTCTCTTTAGTGTCCATATTACTATCATCAGTCTCTTTAAAGTGATGTAGGCCTTTTCCATCAAGCTTTTCACAATTCCTCCAAAAATACCCCTTACCCATTTATAAAACTGTTCCAACATTTTGGTAATTGCAAAAAGCATGCACCCCACTCCTCCGTACCAATTCTGTTTTGGTCAGTCACAGGTGTGCCTTTTGAAATATACCAAGATTGGTCAGTCTTTATAAAGGGTATCTATTTGGGGTAGGTGCTTACAGTTATGAGGCCACAAAGCATAAGTTTCTTCTCATACCAAAGTCAATGTGTTGGAGCAAGATGGCTGCCAACATCTCCAGTGTTCAGGCTTCTGGGTTCCTCTCTTCCTAGGGCTGTTTTTCTCTCTGGGCTTAGCTTCTGTTTCCTCCACAAGTTCAGCTGTAGGCCATGTGGGTCTCTATGCATTGAATCTCTCCACAAGGCCAGCTGTAGACTATTGGGAAGAAAATTCAAGTGCATACATTGGAATGAGGACTAAAATAGAGAAAAATATATAGAATATTTTATAATGTGTGAATGATGAGCAGAGGGAAAACTAATAAAGAAAAGGCTGAAAGAAAAAATCTAAGATGAAAAGGAAGAAAGAAAGAAAGGATAACAGAATAGACAAGATAGAAGTTAAGAAGGGTGAAGTTTTGAGCAAATGTAAAAGGGTTGTATGTAAGAACCACAACAGAAACCTGAAGGTAGAATGATGAAGGAAGGAGAAAAGATAACATTGGTAGACACAATTACTATACACAAAGAATGGAAAATCAAGGATGAAGAAGAACAGCAAGGAAGAAAAATGCTATCAGCGTGTAATTTTAAGAAAGAAAAGTGGGGAGAGTAGCGGTAAGAAGCACAGACGCATGCAATTAAAGGAAGAACAGCATTTCTTTTGGTGCCTTGTGGAGCCTCTCAGTCTGTGTTCATTAATCAATTGCCCTGCAGCCTTCTCTCTTTAGGCTTTGAGGCAGAATTTAGCATTTAAAGCAGCTAGTGAATACGTTTCTCTCAATCTTTTCTTTGATGAAATAAGAGTCCTTAAAGAATGTCTCTTCCAGCCAACCTCCTCCTGTGAGGGGATCCCAAATAGGCTCATAGAGACTTATCTATTACTTCTCACTGTCCAACCCCACCCCAAACCCATGGAGCTGAGACTGTTTACTCAGTGCAGAGCTTTAAAATTGCTGGCCCGGCCCTTTGGTCCTTTGCTGAATCTAGCATCTGTGTCACATTTAGGTATATTAGGTCAATTAGGGATGAACTGCAGATTCACCTCTCCCCTCAGCCCAGCACCACTTCCAGCTGGCTAATTCACTCCCAAAAACTGCCAGGTGTTCCTGTTGACCAAACCCACAGAAAGGAAACCCCTCTCCACCCTTTGCTAGAACCTTCCCACTCTCAGAGTTTATTCCCACCCTCTCCAGTCTGCTGGTGTCTATTCAGACTGCCCAGCCCCCTGCCTGTAGAACAGAGTTTAGCTGCCTGTGATTCCAGCTGGGGGGCAAAGAATTCATTATTTTATGCTGAGCAGTCCACCTCACAGTCCAGTTGCCTCCAGACCGATGCACCTGAGACCTCCAACCCCCAGGCTCCCAGAAAAGACCACCCTGGCAGGCTCCTGTCCCCAAACAACTGATCTCTGCTTGAGAGCAGTGAGTGCATACCTAAACCAACACCATCTTGCTGAAACTCCAGCATATATTTTCATACTTTGGGAAGATGGTAACAACAAATTAACAAATGAAAATTCTTAAAATAGCTCTATTAAAATTTTTAAAATTAAATAAGCATTTATATAAATAATACTCATATAACCAAATCAGAGATGCTAAGCACGATAGAAAGGCCATTTAGAAATCTGAATACAGACACTATTGGGAGGGAAAAAAGTTTTCCTGTGCTCCTTGAGCTATCCAGCACCCCATTCCCCCAGGAACTCCTTTTCTGCAAATGTTATGGGAGAAGGGCTCGGTATGAAAAGATAGGGAAATGTAAGTTTAGCTTAAACATTATCTTCAGGGAAGCTGAAGTGGCTTGTCTCAACCAGCTGGGCACCTGCCTACCGCATAGTATGTCTTACTTTCAGGTCTCAGTGGCTCCTAAAGAAGATGAGTAGATGCCACAATGAGCTAGGCACCACACCTGCTACAACAACCTAGATGCTGCACCACTGCAATGAGCAGATGCCTAAATGACCAGATGCCACAAGCCAGCAGATGCCACAGCCCACTAGCAGTGGATGTAGTTCAGGTCATTGGGCACTCGCTTCCCATGTCAGAGGTTGCAGGTTTAGTTCCTGGTCTCTCCTGGAGAAGGTGAGCATACAATGAGCAGACAGATGAAAGAACAATCTGGGGGATGGGGGAATAAATTGTAAAATAAAATGAATAAATAGACCTTTAAGAAAAATTTTATCTATTTGGACAGAGTATTCAGAATCAGTTTGTCCTGTAATTCCCCAATTTAAATCTTTTAACAGCCTTAAAATGAGAATAATTAATAATCCAATGATCCAATTTCAGTAAGTAAAAGAAAAAGACCTTGAAAGCTATGGAAAGATCATTTCTAAATTATGATGAAAACAAATTTAAAAATTGCAATATATTCCAGAATCTGGTAGTCAGCACACTTTTAAGGATATTCACAATTTTAGAATTTTACTAAAGAGGTTTTATCCTCCTGTGAAGGAAGTTAAAAGAACATTTTTCCATAAAGTATAATGGGGTAAATTTTATTTAGCTTGGATGTAATCTCCTTAGGTATATAGGATACTAATAAAATAAATTAGCATTATACATATTAAATCTTTAAGATGATGAAAATTTTAAGTTCATGTTTAATGAAATATTGATCTGTCATAAAGGGAATTACTAGTTTTCACAGAACAGAATGAAGGATGTTAAACAACACTTAAATGGATGAAGGTGAATGACATTGAATGCTAACTAATTTAATAAGCTTATTAAATGTAAAATTATTTAGTCTAGAGTGGTTATGGTTAACTCTCAGAAGTTTGTAAAAGCATTGTCTAAACTGAAGTGTTTAATTGGATAATTCCAGGAAAGCATTATTAAATAGAAGCCTAAACTGATACTAATAAAAATTAGCTTTGTAACAGAGAAACATGTCTGAGGCAACCTCAATCTATGTATTAAGGTGGTGTTTTTGGAAAGATGATCTTGATTCCATTTGGAACCTTAGTTTTCATAAAATAATGGAGAAAGTATTTTCCTATACTGCTGACATAAAATATTTATTAATTAACATAATCATGGTAAAGGTGTAAAGTAAAAAGTCAAGTACTAAAAATAGTTAAGTTCATTTGATTTGTTATATAGTCCATTGGCAGTATTTAGAAAGTGTATAAAAATTTTAAAAGATAGACTTCAGTATTTTCAAACTCCCTGGTACATTTAAACCAGGCCCTAGTACACTGCATGGTGTCTCTTCATTTGAGTTATTGGCTAGGTCAGTCACTATTACCTTTGTATTAGTCAGACAAAGGGGTGCCTTTGCAATATGCCAATAATTGGTTGGGTTTTATAAAGGGTATTTATTTGGGGTAGAAGCTTACAGTTAACAGGCCACAAAGCATACATTTCTTCCCTCACCAAAGTCCATTGTCACATGTTGGAGCAAGAAAGCTGCTGACATTTGCCAGAGTTTAGGCTTTGTGGGTTCCTCTCTTCCAGGGGCTGCATTTCTCTCGAGGCTTAGCTCCTCCACTTGGTCCACAAGGTCAGCTGTAGACTATCAGGTGAACGGCTCACTTCTCTCCTCCTGGGGAATCCTCTCCAAGATCAGAACTGCTTCTAAAAAATCTGCTTCTCAAATCTGCTCTCTATGTCTTTTGCCTTGCCTTTTAAACTTGAGACCACACCCACCAAGGGGTGGGGCTCAATGCCCTACTGATGTGGCCTAGGCAATGCCCTAATCATAACCCATCCATGCCCAGATGAACAGATTGGTTTACAAGAATGATTCAATATTGATTTTTGGAATTCATAATTTTATCAAATGGATACAACCTCTAAAACAATAAAAGAATCTACCACATCTCTGGGCATTATCCTGAAGTGGATGGAAAGTGCATTGTGTTTCAGACTCCTGCAGCAGCTGCCTATGGCTTACATGGACAGATTTAAAATGGACATTGCCTCCAGATTGGCTGTTTCATAGTGCTAAAGGCTGTTATACACCAGGCTAGTGAAACCCTGGAGCTTTCCCCCAAGGGCCAACAGTTCTGTAGTATGCTGGCTGTGTGAAGGACATAGCAAGTGGAGCAATAATTACTAGGGTAATGTTAGAAGAACTTATACAAAAACAACTGGCATTATGGTCTGCTTCCATGGAGAGACAATATGTATGGTTTTGCAAATCTGGAGTTTTGGCCTATTAACTGCATCTCAAGGAAGAACTTTTATATTGATTAATATTAAATACTGTACCTATATACCTGAAGAACATGATATATCTTATATTCTAGATAATATGCAGAGGGATATTGAACATGTTAAAAGTCCTGGTATACTTACTTCATTTCCTAAGTAATTAATGAATGTGCCTATAAGAGTAAAGAATAGCTGTCTTAAGTACTGTCTTTATTTTGTTTGCCATATACTTGTATTGTTGACTATATTACCTTTGTGAGTTGATGTCTAGGGCTGTGCCTCTCATACCTCTTTCACCTGTCCTGGGCTCAGCTGTGGGAACTGGAGTTAGCAGTTTACACCAAGTCCAGCAAGCCTACCACAATCTCTCCCTAGATTTAACCAAAAGCATAGAAGAAATAGATATGCCTTAGAAGCTCTTAGACAACAAATAGACACCCTTGTCACAGTGGTACTGCAAAATTGTGGTGTTAAACATGCTAACAGTGGCACGGGGAGGGACCTGCCTGTTCCTCAAGGAGGAATGCTGTTCTTATGTAAATCACTCTGGAATTCTACAAGATGAAGTGAACAAACTTCAAGACCATGAAGCTTCTGGAGGCACCTGGCCTTTCTCACTCTCATATTCCACTATTTCAAACCTGACCTCTCTTTTAGGTCACTTAGCACCATCTTATTTATCCTTTTATTAGGACTGTGTACCTTCAAAATTCTAATTAACTTTATCTCTTCCACACTCAATGGATTCCAGAAAAAGATATTAGTAATGCAGGGATTTCATTCAGTTCCAACCCTGGTACCAGATCGGTCTTCCCTCAATCTCAATAGAATAGCCAGAGAGTTTCACACCTTGTCAGGCAGGGACTACTGCCTGTTAACCAGCAGAATGCAGCTACAGAAAAATGGGTGATGTATTTTGTCAAATGATTTTTCTGCATTAATAGAGATGATCATGTGATTTTTTTCTGTCACTTTGTTAATGTGGTGTATTTAATTGATTGATTTTTCTTATCTTGAACCATCCTTGCATACCAGGTATGAAACCCATCATCTATAGTTCATTTAATGTGTTGTTGAATACAATTAGAAAGTATTTTGTTGAGGATTTTAGCATCTAAGTTCATTAGAGATATTGGTCCCTAGTTTCATTTCTTGTGTATTTATGTGGCTTTGGTATTAGGGTAATGTTGGCATCATAGAATGAGTTAGGCAATGCTCCATCCTTTTATATTTTTAGGGAGAGTTTAAGTAGGTTTGGTGTTAGTTCTTTCCAGAATGATTTTAAGAATTCATCTGTGAAGTCATCTAAAATTGGGTTCTTCTTAGTTGGGAGGTTTTTGATGACTAATTTATTCTCCTTACTTGGAATTGGTCTGCTGAGTTCATCAATTTTTTCTTTAGTCAGTGTATACTGCTTGTGTGTTCTAGAAATTTGTCCATTTCATCTGTTACCAATCTTGTTGACATACAGTTTTTCAAAGTACCCTCTTACGATACTCTATTAGTGTGGGATCAGTTGAAATAAGAATCTTCCTTCGTTCTTATTTTATGTATTTGCATCTTCCCTCCTTTTTTCATTTTTAGTATAGTTAAGGCTTTGATAATTTTATTAATCTTCCTAATGATCCAGCATTTGGTTTTGTTAATTTTTTCTAGTGCTTTCATCTTTTCAATTTCATTTAGCTTTGCTCTAATCTGTTATTTCCTTCTTTCTATTTGCTTTGGGATTAGTTTGTTATTATTTTTTTAATTTTTTTAAAGATTTAATTTTTATTTATTACATTTCCCCCAACTTCTGCTTGTTCTTGCTGTGTGTCCATTCTTATGTTCCTCTCTGTCTGCTTTGTCTCCCCTCATTGTTGTGATGCGCTGAGACCGGTCACCACACAGGTGGCTTTGCCCAGCTTGTGGGTGGCTTCTGCTTCCATTCACAGCTGGCTTTGCTTCAGTTCGCAGGTGGCTGGCTGCGCTCCACACGCAGGTGACCTGCCATGCCCGTTGCAGCCTTGCCCTGTCCGTGGCAGCTTTTTTGCCCTGCCCATGGTGGCTCTGCCTGCCCATGGCAGCTTGCCCTTCTCAAGGTGGTCTGCCCGCTAGGAGAGGTCCCCAGGAACCAAACCCGGGGCCTCCCATGTGGTATACTGGCACCCTATCCACTGGGCTATACAGCCGGCCCCAGTTTGTTATTATTTTACTAATTCCTCCAGATTCACAGTTAGGTCTTAAATTTTAGCTCTTTTTTCTTTCTCAATATAGGCATATATGGCTAAAATTTTCTCTCTCAGCTGCATGTTTTTGCTGCATTCTACAGGTTTTGATACATAGTTTTATCATTTTCATTCATTTCAAGGTAGTTATTGATTTCTTTTGCAATTTCCTCCTTGACCAAATAATTGTCTAAGAATGTGTTGTTTAACTTCCATATCTTTGTGTCTATTCTAGTTCTCTGCCACTTACTCATTTCCAATTTCATTCCATTGTGTCAGATAAATGACTTCATATAATTTCAATCTTTCTGAATTTGTTGAGAGTTTTACTGTGGCCTAGCCTGTAGTCTATTCTGGAGAATGATCCATGTGTGCTTGAAAAGAATCTATATCCCTTTATATTTGAGTGCAACGTTCTGTATATATCTGTTAGATCTAAATCCTCTAATGTATTATTCAAGGTCTCTGTTACTTTATTGACCCTCTATTGAGATGTTCTGCCTAGTGCTGATAATTGTGTATTAAAGTTGTTTTAGTCAGCCAAAGGGGTGCCTTTGGAAATATATCAAAAATTGGTCAGTCTTTAAAAAGGGTGTTTATTTGGGGTAGAAGCTTACAGTTACCAGGCAACAAAGCATGAATTTCTTCCCTCACCAAAGTCCACGTGTTGGAGCAAGATAGCTGCCAACATCTCCAGGGTTCAGGCTTCTGGGTTCCTCTGTTCCTGGGGCTGTGTTTCCCTCTGGGCTTAGCTTCTGTTTCCTCCACAAGTTCAGCTGTAGACCATGAGGCCCTCTACACTTCTGTGTCTCTCCACAAGGCCAGCTGTAGACTACTGGGCAAATGGCTCACTTGTCTACTCCTGGAGCGCTCCTCTCCAACATCAGAACTGCTTCTCAAAAATCTGCTTCTCCAATCTGCTGCCTTTTGTCTTGCCTTTTATGCTTGAGACCACACCCACTGAGGGGTGGGACTCAACATCCCATGGACGTGGCAGTTAACACCCCAATCACAACCCAATCATGCCCAGATTAAGAGATCAGTCTAAAGCATGATTCAATTTATATTTTTGGAATTCATAATTAGATAAAACTGTCAAACCATTACAAAAATCCTCCACTATAATTGTAGAGACATCTATATCTCCATACAGTTTTTCCAATATTTGCCTCATGTCCTTTAAGGCACCATGGTTAGCTGCATAAGTGCTCGTGATTATTCTTTCTTCTTGATATATCATCCCTTTTATTAATATATTGCATCCTTCTTTGTCTCTTATAATAATTTTGCATTTAAAGTCTTTTTTTTTCTGATATTAGTATAGGTACACCCACCATTTTCTGGTTATTTGTTTGTATAAGCATTTTCCAACCATTAATTGCAAGCTCCTCCTGTTCCTGGGTCTAAGGTGAGCTTCTTGTAAGCAGTATCTAGTTGGGTCATATTTCTTTGTCCATTCTGCCAACCTTGTCTCTTGATTGGAGAGTTAAATCCATTAACATTCAATGTCATTACAGTCAAGGGTTTACTTACATTAGCCTTATTTTCTTTAGGTTTATATATATCACATGTTGTTTTAATTTCTCTTTATATCATTTTCAGTTATTCTTTCCAATAATCTTCCTACCTACACTCTTCTCCAACCCTCTCCTTCAAGCTCTTTTTCCTTTCAACCTGAAAAACTTCCTTTAGTATTTCTTGAGGGGCAAGTTTCTTGTTGACAAATTCTCTTAATTTCTGTTTTTCTGTGTATATTTTGATTTGTCCTTCATTTTTGTTCTATTAAATGTGTTTTTTTACTTTTAAAGATACTTAGATTACACAAGTTTTACACTAAAAGTTATAAGTATTCCCATATGCCTCACTTCTCCACCTCCTACATCTTCTGTATTAGTCAGCAAAAGGGGTGCTGAAGCAAATCACCAGAAATTGGTTTGTCATTACAAAGGGTATTTTTTGGGGTTAGAAGCTTACAGTTACCTCGCCATAAAGCATAATTTTCTTCCTTCACCAAAGACTGTTGTCACTATGTTAGAGCATGACAGCTTCTGATGTTTGCCAGGTGTTTTGGTCAGCCACAGGAGTGCCTTTTGAAATATACCAAAGACTGGTCGGTCTTTATAAAGGGTATTTATTTGGGGTAGAAGCTTACAGTTACCAGGACACAAAGCATAAATTTCTTCCCATACCAAAGACCATGTCCTGGATCAATATGGCTGCCGACGTCTCCAGCGTTCAGGCTTCCGGGTTCCTCTGTTCCCGGGGCTGCATTTCTCTCTGGGCTTAGCTTCTGTTTCCTTCACGAGTTCAGCTGTAGACGATGAGGCTTTCTATGCTGCGTCTCTCCACAAGGCCAGCTGTAGCCTATCCGGCAATCGGCTCACTCCAACATCAGAACCGCTTTTCAAATCTCCTTCTCCAAATCTCCTCTCTGCTTCTCTCCAATCTCTGCTTCTACTTGAGACCACCCCCACCGAGGGGTGGGGCTCAACGTCTCACTGACGTGGCAATTAACGCCCTACTCATAACTTAATCATGCCCAGATGAACAGATGAGCTTACAAACATAATCTAATTTATATTTTTGGAATTCATAAT
>PVKH010020319.1:0-14614 GCA_004027955.1 Chaetophractus vellerosus | reverse complement strand
ACCATGGTTCTGGGCCCAGCTGATACATTGACAGCCCAAAGTCTTGAGTCTGTGGATGTACACCTACAAACTCCAGCACCAAGCATACATTTGAATAGAAGGGACAGATGAGCCATGTGCAGGGAAGCCATAATTAAGTCCAACTCTGTCACTCTCAGGAACACACACTCCAAAGTAGGACCCACATGCAAGGCCTAAAACTCCAGAGCTATCTACCCTGACCATAGGGTCTTGGTGTCTCCAGAGTGATCAGGATCCCCACTATTTTTTGGGTTGTATCCACTTTAGCAGTCTATGAGATCCTGCTGAGATGTGCATAAACATTACCTCTGGTATGACCTCCTAACTCAGTTTGAAGTCTCTTAGCCATATAGACTCAGTCATTAAAACCTCCCAACTAAGAAAAGCCCAGGATCAGAGAGCTCTACAGGTGAATTCTACCAAACATTCCAGAAAGAACTGAACATTGTCTAACTCATTCTATGATGCCAATATTACCCTAATAACAAAGATAAACTTAGATGCCACATGAAATTAAAATTACAGACCAATCTCTCTAATGAACCTAGATGCTAAAATCCTTAACAAAATACTTGCTAATCACATTCAACAACATATCAAATGAATTATACACCATGACCAAGTGGGTTTCATCCTGGGTATGCAAGGATGGTTCAATATAAGAAACCAATCAATGTAATACACCACATAAACAGATTGAAAGAAAAAACCACATGATCATCTATATAGATGCAGAAAATGCATTCAACAAAATGCAGCACCCTTTCCTGATAAAAACCCTGCAATAGATTGGAATATATGGAAACTTTCTGAACATGATAAAGGGTATATATGAAAAACCCACAGCTAACATAATCTTCAATTGTGAAATCCTAAAACCTTTCCCTCTAAGATCGGGAACAAGACAATGATGCCCACTATCACTGCTCCTGTTTAACATTGTCTTAGAAGTACTTGCTCAAGCACGGAGGCAATAAAAAGATATAAAAGCCATATAATTTGGAAAGGAAGTAGTAAAAATTTCACTCTTTGCAGATGACCTGATCCTATACATAAAATGCCCTGATAAATCTACAACAAAGCTTCTGGAACTTATAAATGAGTTGTCAGGCTATAAGATCAATGTTCAAAAATCAGTAGAATTTCTGTACACCAATAATGAGCAATCTGAGGAGGAAATCAAGAAAAAAATACCATTTACAATAGTAACTTACAGAATCAAATACCTAGGAATAATTTTACCTAAAGATGTAAAGGACTTATATACAGAAAACTATACAAACTGTTAAAGGAAATCAAAGAAGACTTAAATAAATGGAAGAATATTCCCTGTTATTCATGGGTCAGAAGAATAATCATCATCAAGATATCTTTCCTACACAAAATAATATACAGATTTAATGCAATCCCCCCAAAAATCAACAGAGCACTTTTTAATGAATTGGAAAAACTCGCTACAAAATTTATTTGGAAGGGTAAGATGCCTGAATCATCATGGACATATTGAAAAACAAAAATGAAATTGGAGATATCACAATACCTGACTTTAAAACATACTAAAAAGCTACAGTGGTCAAAACTGCATGGTATTGGCACAAGGGTAGAAATACTGACCAAGGGAACTAAATTGAGATCCTCATATATACAGTCATCTGATATTAGACAAGGCCACCAAACCCACTCAGTTGGGAGAGAATGGCCTCTTCAACAAATGGGGCTTGGAGAACTGGATATCCATATCCAAAAGAATGAGAGAGGAATACCATCTCACAATGTATACAAAAATCAACTCAAGATGGATCAAAAATCTAAATATAAGAACCAAGACCATAAAGACCTTGGAAGATAATGTAGGGAAGCATCTACAGGACCTTATAATAGGAAATGGTTTCATGAACCTCACACCCAAAGCACAAGAAGCAAAAGAAAAAGTAGATAAATGGGATCTCCTCAAAATTAAATACTTTTGGGCTCTCTCTGCTTAGAGGGCACTGCACCAAATCTTTGTGTGTATTTTTGTCTTTCTCTCCCATTTCTCAGCAAGCTCTGTTCTTTCTCCCATTTCCCAAATAAATTCCTTTTACTGGCCTAACTAAAAAAAAAATTAAAAACTTTTGCACCTCAAAGGACGTTATCAAGAATGTAAAAAGGCAGCCTACCCGATGGGAGAAAATATTTGGTAGCCCTAAATCTCATAGGGACCTAATATCTTACATATATAAAGAAGTCCTACACCTCAAAAATAAAAAGACAAACAACCCATTAAAAAGTGGGCAAGTGATCTGAAAAGATCCCTCCCCAAGGAATAAATACAAATGGCTAAAACCACATGAAAACATGCCCAACATCACTGGTTATTAGGAAAATGCAAATCAAAACTACAATGAGATACCATCTCACAGCCATTAAAATGGTTGGTATTAAAAAAACAGCAGACAATAAATGTTGGAGAGGATGTGGAGGAATGTGAATGTAGAATGG
This sequence comes from Chaetophractus vellerosus, assembly GCA_004027955.1. NCBI lineage: Eukaryota > Metazoa > Chordata > Mammalia > Cingulata > Chlamyphoridae > Chaetophractus > Chaetophractus vellerosus. The sequence goes on along the minus strand of PVKH010020319.1, from coordinate 12,112 downwards.
TCTAGCCATTGTAGAGGTCAGTTTGGTGGTTCCTCAAAAAAATATCTATAGAACTTCCATATGACTCAGGAATTCCATTTCTGGGTATATACCCAGAAGAATTGAAAGCAAAGATATGAACAGATATATGTACACCAATGTTCATAGTGGCATTGTTTATTATTGCTAAAAGTTGGACTCAACCCAGGTGCCCATCAATAGGTGTATGGATAAACAAAATGTGGTACATATATACAATATACCTACCTTACCTTTTTCCATTTTTTCCTGATAAATTAATAGATGAATTCAATTCATATTTGTTTAGTGCCCCCCTTTGATCCAGGCACCTAGGGCACAGCAATGAACAGCAGGCAAGTTTCCTAACTACATGAAGCTCACAGTCTAATGGGGAAGAAAAACTTTTTACAAATAATTTCCAGTGTGATGAAATTAATAAATCATGGTGCTAGTAATCTAGTGTTGGGATGACTTGCTATTGTCTGCTCACCCTGACGGGAAATATATATGTCTCCAGGTAAAAATTAGCTTTTTATAAATTTAGCTGGATACCAAAACTAAGTAGTGCTAGACATCAACAATTAATTTTTAAAATGCTAATGTGAAGAGCAAACTGAAAGAAATAATTTGTAATGGAAAGAAAAAAGAGGTAAATATTTAAGTGACATCATTTTGAAGGTTGCCAGTATTGAAAATGCCATGTCCAGAGTGAGAAGGAAAAGTTGGTTGAGTTCAGTTTGAGGCAATGAGGAGATTCATTGGATGGTTGAGTTTTATTTTCAATGTAAAATGTAGAGTGTGTTAACTATTGAATGTGAACTTAGAGAAGTTGAGTCCAGTTATTTGAGGATAATGGAGAGTATGATTAAAGACTTTGCAAAAAAGGAATTTGGAATTCTAAAAAGAAATGCTGCAATTATCAGGTGATCAGTACATCTCCCAAAACTCTGGGCCCACTGAATTAACAAATCATTCTTGTCCTCCAGCTCCTCACTATTAAGGAATCTGTAAAACCTAGAAACACACCTTGTGTGATTCTCATTGCCTTATTTTTTTGACCTTGCAGTTGACTATTTTTAAAGCGCAATCATGCATATCACACAAGATTTCCATACACTGTCCCACCACAACACCTTTCATTGTTGTGACATTTATTACAAATGATGAAAGAATGCCATCATAATATTACTGTGATCTATAATCCATAGCTTATATTTGGTGTATTTTTCTACAAATCATTCTATTATTAACAACATGTATTATCATTGTATATATGTTATAGTTCATTAGACAATGATCTCATATTTGTACTGTTAACCGCAGCCCATCATTCACCATGGGGTCCACTGGATTATATGGTACCCTCCTTTGTACAATCCACCCAAAGTGAAAAATGAATAGCTTTCAGTTTAATACAGAATTGTGCTGTCCACATGTTGCTCACTCCATTTGAGATTTAATCCAAAGGGAAAAGTTCTATACCCCTTATATGTCCCCATTTTTAACCCTTTGCAATGTTATAATATCTTCTTGGCCTTTGTTGTAAAAATATTACAAAATTACGGTTACCTGTTGTCTATGTGTTACATTAGTTGTATTTTTCACATGTATTTCAATATTCTTAACAACTTGTAATACAGGCACATTCTTATATTTTTAAGATTAATCACAATCATCATCTATCATTCATCACTGAGATCACTAAGTTATACAGTCCCTAGATTATATTGTAGCATTCTTAGGCTACCCCTTTCACTTAAGTTTACATTTATAAATTGGCAGTGTTAGTTATACTCACTATAATGTGTCACCACCAATTGTATCCATTTCTACACAATTACACTCCACCTTATTAATTACATTCTACAAATATTCAGTGTCAGCTCCCTCTTCTCAACCCTTATTCTCTCTCCTAGAACCTATACTTTATAGTTTAACTGCATGAGTTTACACATCATATTTATTTCATTTTAGTAAGACATACAATATATGTCCTTTTGTGTCTTGCTTACTTCACTCAACATAACGTCCTCAAGGTTCATCCAGTTAACCTATGCATCCTGTCTTCATTGCTTCTTACAGCTGAATGTATATATGATCATATGTATATACCATGTTTTGTTATCAGTTCATTGACTGATGGACATGGATTGATTCCATCTTTTAGCAATTGTGAATAATGTCACTATGAATGTTGGTGTGCAAATGTCTGTTCAAGCCCTTTATTTCAGTTCTTCTGAACATATTCCTAGAAATGGAATTGCTGGATCATATGGCGGTTCAATATTTAGCTTCTTGAGGAACTGCCAAACTGACTTCCACAGAGGCTCCACAATTTTATATTCCCAAAAGTGAAGGAATATTCCTATTTCTCCACATCCTCTCCAGAACTTGTAGTTTTATGTCTTTTTAATAATGGCCAGTCTGTGAGTAGTGAAATGGTATATCATTGTAGTTTTAATCTGCATTTCCCTAACAGCTAGTGATGCGAGCATTGTTTTATTCACTTTTTGGCCATTTTTATTTCTTCTTTGGAAAATTGTCTCTTCAATTATTTGCCCATTTTTAAACTGGGTTGCTTGTCTATTTTCCTATTTATATATATTAATCTTTATTTTAGATATATTTTAGATTACAGGAAAGGTCCAATGGAAATATAAGGGATTCCTATATGACATCTCCCTTGTCCTTTTTTTTTTTTCTGGTACCAGGGCCAGGGATTTAATCTGGGACCTTGTATGTGGAAAGCTAGCACTCAACAACTCAGGCACATTGGCTTCCCTGAGTTGGTTTTTTCATTTCTTTGCTTGTTGTTTTGTTTTGTTTTGTTTTTTCAGGAGGCCCTGGGAGCCAAACCTGGGACTTCCCTTGTGGGAAGTGGGAGCTCAACTGTTTGAGCCACATCTGCTTCCCTTCCCTTGTCTTTTCATCATTTAGTTGTGTGATATGTTTATATAACATTGAGATAAAACCATTATCTTATATGTAGTTTCCAAACATTTTTTTCTTATTGAATAGGCTCCCTTTTCACTTTCTTACCAAATTTATTTGAAGCATAAAAGTGTTTAATTTTGACAAAGTCCCACTTATCTCTTTTTTCTTTCTTTGCTCATTCATTGGGTATAAACTTTAATAAACCAGCACATGACATATGTTCCTGAGGTTGTTTCCCTATAATTTCTTCTAGGAGATTTATGGTACTAGTTTTTATATTAAGGTCCTTGATCCATTTTATGTTAATTTGTGTATAAATTGTGAGAGCAGTGTCCTCTTTCTTTGTGTTTATCTATTGTTACCCAGTTCTCCCAGCTCCATTTATTGAATAGATTACTCTGTTTCAGTTGGGTGTTTTTGAGAGCTTTGACAATATCACTGAGCAGTAGAAGGGGTCTATTTGGTAATACTGAATTAGATTCCATGTCTATCTTTATTCCAGTACCCTGCTGTTTTTTACCAATGTAGATAAATCAGGAAGTAAGAGTCTTTCAACTTCATCCTTTTTTAAAAGACATTTTTCTCTATTCCTGTCCCGTTACTTTTCCAAATAAATTTGATATTTGGATTTGTCATTTCTGCCAAAAAAAAAAAAAGACTGCTGGGAGTTTTATTGGGATTACATTTGAATCTGTAAATGAGTTTGGGTGGTTTAGACATCTTAATAGTATGTAATCTTCCAAGCAATGAACAAGGAATGTCCTTCCAATTATTTAGGTCTTTTTAAAAATTTATTTCAGCAATGTTTTGTTGTTTTTTAAATGCATATCCTTTATGTCTTTGGTTAAGTTTATTCCTTAATTTTTGAGTCTTTTAGTCACTATTGAAATGAAATTCTTTTTTTCTGCTTCCTCCTCACATTGCTCATTAGTATGTATTGAAATATTTCTGTATTTTGTGTAGTAATCCTTTATCCAACCAAATTGATGAGTTTGTCTCTTTGTTCTGGTAACTTTGAGGTGAATTTTTCAGTATCTTCTATGCAGAAGATCTGAATCTCCGCAGAGTTTCAGGCAACACCTGCTCTCCAGTTTACTGACTCACCAAGAACAACTAACAAAAGGATGATGATGGACAACTCACATCCCTAAAAACAAAGAGTATCTATAAGTGGCAGCAAGACCGTTCCATCTTTCTGTCCCAATGGGATCTAATCCCCCTCTCAGTCAGAAGCAAAGTAGGCAACACCATCCTCAAATCCTCAAGATTGAGGAATGAACAAAGTTAAGGGGAACTGCAGCCATGGACTAACACAGACTTATTTTTCTAGTAATGGACAAACTGGTAACACAGATATAAAGGCATTGGTCATGAGAGTTTCTGAGGGGAGGGAATGGGAAAAATAGGTGTAACATGAGACATTTTTGATACATTGGAATTGTTTACAGAATAATGCACTGACAGATACAGGCCATTATGCAGTTTGTCAAAACCTGAAAAGAAATATAAGAGAAGAAATAGATGTCTCTTCAATTATAGTGGGGGAGTTTATAGATCATCATCACTATTATACAGAACATCTTGACAGAGGGTTAATAAAGTAAAAGAGACTTGGAAAAATAAGTTAGAGGATCTAGACCAAATAGACATACATTTACAGAATATTACTCAAAAACACAGCAGAATATATATATTCCTCCAAGTGCACATGGATCATTCTCCAGAAAAGACCGCATGCTCCAGAAGAGACCACATGCTAGGTCACATTTCAGAAAGATTGAAATTATAGAAAGTAATTTTCCTAGTCACAACAGAATGAAACTGGAAATTATTAAGGGGCAGAGAACCAGAATAGGCACAAAGATAGGGAAGTTAACACACTCTTAGACAATCAATTGGTCAAGGAGGAAATTACAGAGGAAATCAGTAACAACTTGGAATGAATGAAAATGAGAACACAGCAATATCAAAACCTATAGGATGCAGCAAAATCAGTGTTGAGAAAGATATTTATAGCAATAAATGTTTATATATTCAAAAGAAGAAAGATTGAATTTTTCATCAAAACCTTCCATCTCGGAAAATCCCAGGACCAGATGGCTTCACAGGTGAATTCTGCCAATCATTTGGAAAGAATTACCACCAACCCTGCTTAAGCTCTTCCACAAGGTAGAAGTGGAGAAGCCACTGCTGCCTGGACACAAGGGGACTGGGCCAGATGGCAGCTTCTGATGCGGCCCAGTGCTGACCACCTCCCACCTAGCCCCGAGTAACTTGGGTGAGTCCGGCTGCGGGGTTGCTGCTTCTCTGGCACCAGGCTCTCTGGGGGCCCCCCACTCTCTGAGGGTACCCAGACTCTGATGAACCCCAAGATGCCCTCCTCCCACTCTGTGGGGAAATCGAACTCTGAGAAATCCCGAGGGGACCCTCACTCCTCTGTGGGGGGACCTGGACACTGGGGAACTCTGAGAGAATCTAGGGGGATGACAACTCTAAGAGGCCCCCACTCTTACAGAGGACCCCCAACTCTGAGGGGCCTCACACTCTCAGTGGGGATCCAGACTCTGAGAAAGCCCTAAGCCTCCCTCTCTGAGGTGCTTTGAGGTGACCTGGACTCTGGGGATCCCCCACTCTTATGAATCCTGGTGAATGGAGGGGCATGGGGTCTGCCTCGAGTTGCGGCAGGGGTGGTGCTTCTGGGCAGGGGCGTGGCTGGGACTCTCGGGCCCCGCCCAATGCACGGGTGTTTTTGGGGGCCGTGGCTGGGCCTATGTGCTGCTAGTGTCCTGGCAGTGACGCCGCGCCGGGCTCCTGGTGTGCAACAAAGGGCGCAATATCTGGCATGCAGCGTGGGCGGGCGGCGGAGCAAGTTCTAGGAGCTGGGACCCTCAGGTGGAGCAAGCATGCTGGGCTCTGTCTCCAGAACCCGGGCTGGGGCTGAGGTAAGTTTGAGGACCAAACTTGGTGGGGGCGGGGCGCGGGCCTGGTGGAACCCCCCTATAAGCATGGAAATGCGGGGCTAGCGACCTACTTCCCTTGCTGCTTTTCCAGAGGGTCTTCACGTGCAGTGCTTGAGTTGCTCTGGGGGCAGGCGGGGGTCCCAGAAATTTGTGTGCTGAGGCTCTTAATTTTGCATTTACGTGAGTCAATAAATCACCCGTTATTGTTAAGTGTGTTTGAGTTGTTTTTTCTATTATTTGCAACCAAACATAATGTAATGGATACAAAGTTGAATTCTGAAAGTTCATGAAGTGGTGGTGGGTTTACCTTCTAGATGAGCTGGTGCAATGGCAATGTGCACACTTGTTCCATAGTTTGTCATTTACATTTTGGTGACTGCTTATGAAGGATGGTTTTAGAGGAGTCCTTCTGTTTTCTAGCCTCTTCTACATGGAATATATTTTCTCTATTTTCTCTTCCCTTACTTTTTACCTGCTTCATCAGTCTCACAGCTATAGACTCAGTTCTTCTCTCAGAGAAGACTTGAAGAAAGGGTAACTGAATTGATAGTAGGAGGAATTAGGTACATGAGTGATGAGGAGAAACCTATCTGTGATAAAGAAGAAATAGTGTTTTAAGGGAAAATAGTTTAGGTATTGATTTCTTTTGCTATGTGACTGTGTCATTTCAATTAAATCTATCATTATAGGGTACTATGGTATAAAAGAATTAGATTAAAAAGATGGAGTTAAATCACCTAAATATATTTGCATTTGCATTTGGTCCTAAGGAGATTTCATCAAAATTTTGATAAGAATAAGGATAGCAGATTATAAATCAGTAGTATTACATGAACTAAGTTTTTTTTACCTGGATTGAGAAATAAATTGTGAAATTTAGGTTTGGAGTATAAGGAAAACTGAATTTAAGTTACAATAGTGATTATGCTAACATGTCTATAGTAAAATTCCTATTGAAAACATTTTAAGTTTAATAGGGCTTTTGAAAACATGTCTACGATTAAAAATTTTATAGATGATCTTTTATTCTCAAAACAGAAATTTGCTATAAAATGAAGGCCACTAATATATTTTCTGAATTTATGCTGTTTTGAGTGAATTATCTTCAAATTGTCCATTATTTCTGTTCATGTTTATGGACTCTGGGCTTTTAACTTAAGTATATGAAGTTTGGAACAATTAGATTAGGCCTAGATTTGTACATTTTTTTCCTTTAGGTTATTAACATAAACTATATTTTTTAGGACAGTGTTTGAAAACATTGCAAAGAGAGTACAAAGAGTCCCCACATACCCCTCATGCAGTTTTCCCCATTATTAAATCTTAAATAACTATGGTATATTTGTTAAAATTAATGAACCAACATCATTATTAAATAAGGTCCATGCTTTATTCATACATTCTTAGTTTTTGCTTAATGTCTTTTTTTTTTATTGGAGAAGTTGTGGGTTTACTGCACATTCAGACCATAAAAATACAGGATTCCTCTATACCACTCTATTAACAGCTTGCATTGATGTGGTACATTTGTTCCAATTGATGAAAGCACATTTTTATAATTGTGCTATTAACTATAGTTCATGGTTTAACTTAGGATTCACTGCTGTGTTGTTCTTTTTATAAAAATTTTTTATTCTATCTAGTACCATATATACAACCTCAAATTTCCCCTTTTAACCACATTTAAATATGCGATTCACTGCTGCTAATTACATTCACCATACCTTAACAAAAATTTTCTATCATCTCAATGAGAATCTCTGTACATTTTAAGACTTAACTCCCTATTCCCTACCCCACCCCATCTCCTGGTAACCTACATTTTAGATTCTGATTTTATGAGTTTGCTTATTCTAATAATTTCTATCATTAAGATCATATAATATTTGTACTTTTGTGTCTGGCTTATTTCGCTCAACATGATATCTTGAAAGATCAGCCATGTTGTCACATGTATCAGAACTTCATTCCATTTTTACAATTGAATAATAGTCCAATGTCTGTCTACTACATTTTATTTTTCTATCATGTAATAAACACTCAGGTTGCTTCCATCTTTTGGCATCTTTTGGTGAATAATGGTGCTATGAACATATGTGTCCAAATACCTCTTCGAGTCTCTGCTTTCCTTTCATTTTGGCATATATCTAGTAGCGAGAATGCTTGGTCATATGGTAATTCTGTACTTATCTTTCTAAGGAACTGCTGAATTGTCTTCCACAGCAACTGTACCATTTTACATTGCCACTAGCAAGGACTTTTCTCCATATCCTCTCCAACACTTGTAATTTTCCTGTTTTAAAATAGTAGCCATTGTAGTGGATGTGAAATGGCATCTCATTATAGTTTTGATATGCATTAGCTTAATGGCTTATGATGATTTCCCCTTTTCATAGGGTTTTTGGCCATTTGTATATCTTTAGAGAGATGTCTATTCAAATCTTTTGCCCATTTTAAATGTGGGTTATTTGTCTTTTTGTTGTTGAGTTGAAGAATTTCTTTCTATATTTTGTACATTAAACCTTTAGTGGACATGTGGTTTCCAAATGTTTTTTTCCATTGTGTAGGTAGTTGTTTTACTTTCATGATAAAGTTCTTTGAGGCACAAAAGTTTCCAATTTTTATGAGGTCCCATTTATCTCTTTTTCTATTTGTTTCTTGTGCATTGAGTGTAAAGTCTAAGAAACCATTGCCTAACACAAAGTCCTGAAGATGCTTTCCTGTTTTCTTCTAGGAGTTTTATAGTTCTAGCCCTTAATTTAGCCTTTATATTTTGGTGTGTGATCCATTTTGAGGTGTTTTTTGTATATAGTGTGAGGTATGGGTCCATCTTCAGTCTTTCACAAATGAAGATCCAGTTCTCCCAGCACCATTTGTTGAAGAGACTCTTCTTTCCCAATGGACTGGTCCTGGCAGTCTTGTGAAAAATCAATTGGCCTTAAGTATGAAGGTTGATTTCTGAAGTCTCAATTTTATTCCATTTTATTCTCATTTATATTTACTCTTGTCTCAGTACCATGCTGTTTTCATTACTGTGGCTCTGTAATGAGTTTTAAAATTGGAAAGTGAGTGTCTTCCAACTTTGTTCTTCTATTCAAAATTTCTTTGGCTATTCAGAGTGCCTTACTTTTCCATATAAATTTGCTGATTGGCTTTTCCATTTCTACAAAGGAGGCTGTTGGGATTTTGATTGGGATTGTGTTGAATCTGGAAATCACTTTGGGTAGAATTGATGTCTTAATGATATTTAATCTTCCAATCTATGAACATGAATATCCTTCCATATATTTAGGTCTTCCTTGATTTCTGTTAGCAATGTTTTGTGATTTTCTGTGTACAAGTTTTCTATATCCTTGGTTAGACTCTTTCCTAGATATATGATTCTTTTAGTTTCTCTTGCAAATCAAATTTTTAAATTGATTTCTTCTTCTGATTTTTCCTTTCTAGTGTGTGGAAACACTAGTGATTTTTGCTTGTTGATCTTGTACCCACCACGTTGCAAAATTCATTTTTCACTCTAGGTCCTTTGTTGTAGATTTTCCAGAACTTTATATAGGATCATGACAACTACAAATAGGGAAAATTTTACTTCTTTCTTTTCAATTTGGTTGCCTTTTATTTCTTCCTTTATTTCTTCTTTCCTTTTTTTCCTAATTTCTCTGACTAGAATTTCCAGTATAAGGATGAATAACAGTGGTGACAGTGGATATTCTCATTTGTTCATGATGTTAGAAGGAAATCTTTCAGTCTTTTCTCTGTTAAGAAGGATGTTAGCTGTAGGTCTTTCATAGATATGCCCCCTTTCATGTTGAGGATGTTTCCATCTATTCCTAGTTTTCCAAATGTTTTAATCAAGAAGTGGTGCTGGATTTTGTGAAATGCCTGATCTGCATCAATTGAAATGATCAAGTGTTTTGTTTTTGTGTGTGTGTGTGTTTTGGTCTTTTTTTCCTTTATTTTTTTTATTATGAAATGTTGCATTAACTCAGGAGTTCTTAAACTTTTTTGTTACAGGGACCCCTTTGCCAGTCAGGTGAAAACCGTGGACTTCTTACTAAGTCCACACTATAGTGTTTATTATTTAATAATTATACCACAGCCACACCAACATGTCCCTACAAGAATAATGTTTTTTAGAATTTCCATTCAAGCTCATGGACCCCTTTTTAAGAACCCCTCCATTAATTGATTTTCTTATATTGAACTATGCTTCTATTTGTGGCTTAAATCCCAGTTGTCATTGTGTATAATTCTTTTAATGTCCTTTTGGATTTGGTTTGTGTAGCAGTTTGATGTTGTTCATGAATTCCAAAAATAGATATTGGATTATGTTTGTATAGTGGTCTGTTCCTCTAGGAATATTAGATTATAATGGATTCAGAGGTTGAACTTTTACTTGATTAAATAATGATTAAGGCTTTGATTGGGCCACATCAGTAGGATGTTTAGTCCCCACTCTGGGGTTGGACTCACAGAGAAATCACACTGCAGAGAAGGGAGGTTGGAGTTTTGATCCTGGAGCACGGGAAGTACGCACACAGAGAAGTAGATACATGAGAAAGGACAGAAGACTCTATTAGACTCTGCAGAGGCCCCAGGAAGAAAGTCAAGCCATTTACCTGATAGTCTACATTTGGGCTTGTGGAGAAAGCAGAGAAGCTGAGCCTGGAGAGAAAAGAGCCCAAGGAAGAGAAGAACTAAGGAAGCCTGGACCCTTGAAGACATCAGCAGCCATCATGGTCTAACATGTTGCAGCAGACTTTGGTGAGGGAAGTAACTTATGCTTTATGGCCTGGTAACTGTAAGCTTCTACCCCAAATAAATACCCTTTATAAAAGCCAAAATATTTCTGATATTTTGCATCAGCACCCCTTTGGCTGACTAACATAATTTGCTAGTATTTTGTTGAGTTGTTTTTGTATCTATATTCATAGAGATACTGGTCTGTAATTTTGTTTTCTTGTTTTATTTCCATCTGGCTTTGGTATGAGGGTAATGTTGGCCTTGGAATGAATTAGGGAATGTTCTTTTCTCTTCAATGTTTGGAAGATTTTGATCAGGATTGATATTAACTCTTCTTGGAATATTTGACAAAACTCTTCCAAACCATCTGCTCCTGGACTTTTGTTGGTTGGGAGGTTTTGATTATTGATTTAATCTGTCTTATAGTTATTGGTTTGTTGAGATTTCTATTCTTCTTGGGTCAGTGTAGGTAGCTTATGTTTTTCTAGGAATTTGTCTATTTCACCTAGGTCATGTAACTTTTGGGTATACAGTTCACAGTATCCTCTTATAGTCCTTTTTTTACCCAGTGGGGTTGATAGTAACATAACCCTTTTCATTTTTTTTAAAGATTTATTTTTTTATTTATTACATCTCCCCTCCCCCCTTTCTGCTTGCTCTTGCTGTGTGTCCATTCCTGTGTTCCTCTCTGTCCACTTTGTCTCCCCCTGTTGGGGCGACGCGCCGAGACTGGGCACCGCGCAGGCAGCTTTGCCCCACTTGTGGCGGCTTCTGCTTCCATTCACGGCCGGCTTTCAGTTCGTGGGTGGCTGGCTGCGCTCCATTCACGGGCGACCTGCCCTGCCCGTGGCAGCTTTGCCCTGTCCGTGGCAGCTTTTTGCCCTGCCCACAGCGGCTCCGCCCGCCCATGGTGGCTTGCCCTTCTCAAGGCGGTCTGCCCACTAAGAGAGGCCCCCGGGAACCGAACCCGGGGCCTCCCATGTGGTATACTGGTGCCCTATCCACTGGGCTATACGGCTGGCCCCAACCCTTTTCATTTTTGATTGTAATCATTTGTGTCCTTTTTTCCTTTGTCAGTCTTGCTAAAGTTCATCAATTTTACTGATCTCTTCAAAGAACTAACTTATGGTTTTGCTGATTTTCTATTGTTTTTTATCCTCTATTTCATTTTTCTTTGTTCTAATCTTTTTATTTCCTTCCTTCTGCTTGCTTTAGGTTCAGTTCACTCTTCTCTTTCTCAATCTTCCAATTTTGAGGTTAGGTCTCTGATTTGAAATCCTCCTTGTTTTTAAATGTAAGCAGTTAGAGCTATATATTTCCCTTTCAGCACTGCCTTTGCTGCATCCTATAAGTTTTCCTATGTTGTATTTTCACTTTCATTAACCTCAAGATATTTCCTAGTTTCCCTTGTGATTTTATCTTTTAGAGTACAGTGTTTAATTTCCACATTTTGTGAATTTTCTATTTCTCAGTTA
>PVKH010020318.1:0-14615 GCA_004027955.1 Chaetophractus vellerosus | reverse complement strand
AATCATATAATTTTTTCTTAAATAAAATTATTTCTCATGTCTTTCTTGAATAAAGGATATTATAGATAGGAAGCCAAAAGGTAGAGGCCTGTTAATGGCAGGTGTTAGGAGGTAAAGGAGCTCTCCCCTTTTGGCTGTAGTGTTCTAGCCATAGACTGAGTTAGCCAGCATCTTTTAGTTGAGAGAGTTTATATGATTATTTTGGAGAACCTATCCCTACACACATTCTAGTAAGGTTCCAAGTGACACCAATACCTGAGCAGGATATAGGTCTAGGTACCAGGTAAATAAAATCAAATCTGTTTAAATGCTCCCATCGAGTAGCTGGAGCAATTCAACACCAGCTATATTGGCATGGTGTAATTTATAAAGGATTGCTTTTATCTAGGGTGTCTTGAAATACACAGATTCTGCTCACTATTCAGCATCTGGTTAGATTTTTGATCCAGTTTATCCTTTCCCCAGCCTTCGTCATAGCAGGCAGATTTCAGGATTGACGGCATATTTGAGAACACAGGCAGAGAGCATCACTGTGATCAGCTAGTGCTGATCAATGATGCAAGCCTTATTAAAACGACCACAACAACAAAGCACAAAGTGCAAAGCGCAAAGCAAACCCTCTGAGTGAAACCTCAATACCAGAAAAGTATTTCTGGGTTGTCCTACTAACAAAGAAAACTTAGAGTCATAAAACAGTTATATTTAAGGGCCTGGCCCTTAAGAATAAACATTGCTCTTTTGTACCCCCAGATGACAACAATTTCTCTAGAAATACAAGCTAATGTAATGACCAGACTTCCATTAAAAGTACCGTCAGCTTCCTGAGGCTTTCTTCAAAGTTTGGTTTAATGTTGAAAACGAGGTACCTAAATGAAAACATGAGTTTAATATTTACTTTCCATGGAGTTGCAAAGGTACCACAAGCAAACTGTAATCCCCTTAATGTTTGCATATCATCAGGCTCTGGAAACTATTAGACTCACTCATTTTTAGAATTTCACGGGTGTGCCACCAAATTCTGCTGAATGTCTAAAGACTACATAGATATGTATCTCAGTCTGGGTATATGAGAAATACAGCTACTTTAAAGATATTTTAATGTTCAGAGTACAAGAAAACATCAAGAAGAAAAATCTCACTATTACTTCAAGTACTTTCCTGCCACATTTATGTTATCTATAGCTGAGTATGCAGAGTTGCAAGAACACTTGTCAGACAGAATATTTTTCTGACTGCATCATGCAATGTGATGTGACTCAGGGTACAACTTGCTGCCAGTGACAAGGAAGAGGCATTGAGTAATGACAGGCTGAGGAGGACATAGCCCACATGCTTGCTGAAACATGCTTGGACCTTGCCTCATGAGTATATAAGAGGAATGGGCTGGGGCAGGACACATCTACTGATATCAGCAATAGAGAATGTCTGGTCCACTGGCTACCCAAATCCCAGGGTGTTTGATCTGGCACTAGACATTAGCTAGCTGTATCCAAGAAAGTATTTACCCCACTGGGCTTCTGGGACTGTGCTTTTTAGAGAAGAGACTCTATGCCAACAATGAATATATAGATAACTGGTCAAAAATTCAAAGAATTTATAACTGAAATCCAGGTGAACCAGGTATGGAAAAGAATGGTATACTCCTTTAACTCCTTTTCTCCTCATTCTTTTCCATATCTTCTGTTCCTCTTGTTTTATGACTGAAACTCCCATGTCCTCTCTTGTTTTGTGCCTTTACCTTCCCCATCTCTAGTTCTACCCTCCATTGCTGACTACCTTCTACATTATTGCATGTATAAATTTAGGCAAATTTCTCAATATCTTGGGACCTCTGTTTTCTCATCTAGAAAGTGGGGATAATAATACCCATTGTTTTTGTTTGCTAAAGGCTGCCAAGCAATATCCCAGAAATTGATTGCATTTTACAATGAGGATTTATTAATTTAAAAGCATATGGTTCTGAGGCCATGAAAGTGTCCAAATTAAGGCATCATCAGAGATGTTTCTTTCCTGAGCTGTAGCTGTGGGTGATCAGGCATATGGCAACATCTATTCTGTCTCTCCTCTCCTCTAGGCCTTGTTGCTTTCAGCTTCTGGCTAAAGTGGCTTCCTCTCATCTTCTCTGTTCTCTTGATTTCAGCTTCTGGTTTCTAGGGTCTTCTCTCTAAGCCTCTGGGTTCCTCTATGTCTCTGCAGGTTTTTTCTGCATCTGCAGCTTTTTATTCCTCCATTTATAAAGGACTCCAGTTAGAGCATTCAGGCTCACCCTGGGTCACACAATCTAATCAAAGGCCCTTAACTGAAGTAATGTAATCAAAAGGTCCCACCTACAATAGATTTACACACACAGGAATGGATTAACCCTAAGGACATGATTTTCTGGGGTCTACAAAAGCTTCAAACTGCCACACCTGTCTCAAAGTATTTCTGTGACATTGTGCTTACTACAGTGTTTGGCTAAATGGCATGGATCTCAATTTTCCTCCTTTGTCAGTGGTTCTTCCTTAAGACTGTCCTCAATCCTAACTTATACTTTGAGAGTCCAGCTGAGTGCATAAGGACACCACTCAATGAGCACCAGCCACACATTTGCAATGGAAGAAAAACAGGGTGCAATCCAAGATTAAAAGAGTCCCACAAATACATTCTAAATGTGGCACTGCAAATGATGAGGTTGATTCAGCTTTTGAGAAACTTCATTTTACAGTCTGATATTACCATAACAAGTGGTGTACCAAGTCTTATGCTAAAACTTTATCCATGAACTTGATTCTGCCATAATGATGGAAGGACAGACTAGTTCCAAACAGATGGTTGAGCTACAGTCAACTTTTGATAAATGATGGAGAGCTGATCTGATTTGCATCTTCTCTGGGGGGTCCTGCAAGGACACATTTCTGTCACATGAACTAGCTCTGGGCTGGTCCTGGGAAGGAGCCATAAATTACTTCCAATCATGCACATGCCTTACTCTGAAGGAGATGGGATGTCAATCTGCCTCTCTTTTATAGAAGAAGGAGGAGGACAAGTGTAATGCAAAGAATCCAAAGAAGCTATTTTCAATCATCATCTTTTGCCTATTTCCTTACTGAACTTCCTGACCTCTCTTTATCCTCCAGATTGCATAAAATGGCTCACGGTTGGATGCAATGGGGATGGCAGGGCTGTAACCTAGTCTCTGATTTATTCATTAATCCAATCTATCAGGCATTTAAAAAACATCTGTTGTCTCCCCCACTTATTCAGAAAGCACTAAGTTAAAACCCCTTCCAGGAAACTTTCCTTTGTTAGAATAATTCCCAACCATGGCTCTATCTCTAAATATTCTATGGAACTTTGATAACTGCATATTTATGTGCCCAACTCTCCAAATATCCTGATTCAGTATTTCTAGTCAGGTTCCCAGCTCAGTTCCCTCCATTTCATCATTATTTGCTTATCCTAAACATATTCTTCAAATCATACTCTCAATGATTGAGATGCCTGTTCAGTCAAAGGTGATAATTAGCTAATTAGATGAACTAAATCAAGGCTTTCCTTCTCCCATAAGAGACATCCATGCATTCAACAAACGGATATCACCACTCAGTTAGGTGCATGATATACTACATAAAGAAGGTAAGTTCTGGCCCTGTCTGAACTTTTTGACAATGGTCTTCTGGAGGCATAGTCTCAGCAGAGAAAATGTTAGAGGGCATTTTTAGGTCAATGTAAGCTGATGATTTAGAGGAAGTGTTTCACAATCAAGCAGTTTAGCTGTCACTTATTCCAACCCATGAAAAGTCTGGCTCATACCAGGTTCTCAGGATTCAGGGAATGTGGAGGTTTTCTTGCCTAATCTCTTTAGAAGTAGCAGCCTAGAATTTAGCCTTCTGTTTAGGCATGAAAACCTGAATATTAGGACAGAATATGACCTAAGGAGACCCCCAGAGGATCTGAAAAACAGATCAGCAACTCCTACATAATCAGGAGTTGGCAGAGAGCTTTGGATAAGTTTAGAAAGATGATTAGTTCCTACCTGACTTAAATGTTCTGCCTAGTTTTCATTATAGAGTTGACAGATATATTTTGAGTTTGAGATTATCCATGCCAAAGATTTTTTTTCTTAATAATCTGGAGTTGGCCATATTAACATTTCCTAAAACAAGTTATTCTTTATTTTCCAACTCTGGAATGAACTACTGAAGAAAAATATATGTGCTTTTGAGCCCAAGAGATCTAAATAAGTTTTAGATTTAAGCCTTCCATGAACACAAGTTTTGAAGGCAATATTTTCTCAAGGGCACTTCCATTTGTGAATCCAGAAATCATCAGACATGCCATGTTTGGTATGCAAAGGGTGAACAATAAATGCAGAATTTAATTCTTAAATTCTCACTAAAAAAGAAAAGATGGGGGAGAAACACTGAATAGCATTGGCACTGGGATAGAAGATTTCAAGATTTCAAGAGTTGATTAATTGGAACTTTTGAATGCATTGGAGAGAGTTTGAAAATATGTTGTGTTTTTTTTCTCACCCCACTCTATCTCCCCAAAAAATTATTACAAGGGAGTAATGGAATAACTTGATAAAATAAATATGCTTTGCATCTCCGGCATATAACACAATATTGGGTAAATAAGTAACTGGCTACATTGTTTTTAAAGTTGAATGCTTTTGGAAAGTAACCTGAGGGCACCTTTCACAATTCCATGCACAAAATTTAAATTCCACCTGTTCCTCACGTGGCTGTGATATGATGGCCTCACATGGCTTAGGACAGTCCTAAATTGCCAGCTGTATACATGGAGTTGGTCATCAGACTGCAGAGCTAGGGATTAAGACTCATCAGACAAAGTGCATTTGGATGTCAGAACAATCAAAGATTAAATTGAAGGAAATCTGAGGCAAAAAATAAAGGAAAGTAAAACCTGAGGTCACAAATAAAGAAGACTGGGATTTCCTTCTTGTACTTACTCATCTTATTCCTTTTTCTAACCTTTTTCTCCTGACTCTTCTGTTTCTCATAAAGGATTCATTCCCCTATTTCTTTTCTTCCTCTGTTACAATAGTAATACCCATCTAAGTGGGAGGAGCAAGAAACAGATAAAATAACAAATTCACCTTTTCTTGAAGGAGGACTGTAGCCCAGGGACATTTATTAATTGGAGACTGGAAATAACCAAACAGAGAAACGGCATCACAGTAAAGAGGGAGAGTGTTCTAGACCACAGTCGGCCAAGAAAGCTTTGCTGTTTTTTTTTCCTTCTGAGGTTCAGGGTGGTCTATAAAACCAATCTCCCTGGAGCTGCAGACAACACTTTGACTAGGATATTTGGTGGAAGGAGAGAATAGGCATTTACCAGTATTTCCAACAAACTTGTTAACAGGGTATATAAACTGGAAAAGCTTTTCACCGCTAGCATTTTATGCATTTGCTTGGACTCATATAAATGGAATTAGGAAAATAAATAACTAGGGTAACCATAAAACAGCTCACTGTGTTTGTGAGGCCAAGCAGAAAGTCTGAACTTTAAACAATTGCAGACAAGAAATCAAAAGCTCTATCACTTTACATGCACTCTGATTCTAAAAAGTGACCAGCTTGATGGTGAACCAGTGTGGAACAGAGTTTGATATGGAAACAGAGGAGACCAAAGAAGAAAAGTGAAAACATGAGACTCTCTAGACTAAGGGAAGGTAGTCCCTAGCAAAGAGAGACTAGTAATCATAATCAGAAGGATGGCTTTCTCTTGTGAACTTGCTTGGCTCACCCATTGAGACAATGCTGTCCTTTGTCATGTCCAGGAGGAGCTACCTGCAACTCCATAAAAGCCAAACCCTGTCCTTGGCCCCTCAAAGAACACCTGGCCGAGTTGGCCACAGAGCCCCTACTAAATAGTTGGATTCCAATATTGTGGAGTGCCAATTAAATTGATCAGGTATATCTATTTTTGGATAACATTGCCTGAAGAGTCAATTTTTATTTACATGCTTTTCTTCTAACTAGACCAGGAGGTTTGTTCTGTTTTGTTTTGTTTTGTTTTAGGAAATGATTGTCTTACTCATCTATATATCCCCTAACAAATAGTAGATGCTCAATAAAATATTTATTGAAATACTAGCCCAACCTTCCACTCAGGACAAAAGTGGTTTAAAAAATATTGCTGACAGTCTATAATCATTCAGCATATACTTAGTGAGTGCCTAGCTATTGTGCTAGCTAACTAGGGATTAAAAAAAAAAGACAGCCCAGGACTTTAAGGAGCTCATATTTCATGGGGTGGACAGGGAATATGATGGAGTGGCTGTGGGGATGCAAAGAAGAGAACACCTCAAGAGGCAGTAGATCAAATCCACAAGACTTGGTACCTATTTCTTCCTTAGGTGGAGTGAAGGGATGATAAGAAAATTAGAAGGAGAAGAGTTTGGATTGATGATAGTGACATAAGAATGTCCAGTCTAAGGGGGAAGACCATTGGAGAGAAAGAAGATGGTCAATGCAGTGAAAACCCTAAAGGGTCAAAAGAAAAACTGGAATTAAAATATAAGAGAGGGTTGGTAATAAGCTCAGATACCTGATGGTGAGTTTTCTACATCATAGGCAACTTAGTCTATTTTTAACAACTGTGAGGGCTTGAATGTCTGCTTTGATGTATCTCCTACCCACTAATCTTAGTTCGATCTATGAAATTCACATAGAAGAGGTTAAATTCCTCTTCTATATCACAGCCCTTCAAATACATGACAGCTCTGCCCCCCTTTTCTTTTAACTGATGTTCATGTGTTATGATTTCCAGACTTTTCACCATTTTAGTCATTCTCATGCTTTTAGACAGACTAATTGGAAAATGAAAGCTATAAGAAAAGAGAACACAGAAAGAAGATAAGAAATCTGAAAATTATGGTTGGCAGAATTTGTGGGGGGATGGAGGGGAAAAAATTTCATCACCTATGTATACCAAGCACTGGGTTAAGACCTTTTCAGACAAACTAAAATACCTCAGGCATCTAAAGTTATTTTCTAATGCATTATTCTCCTCCTCTGATCCTTTTCTCATTTATTTTCTTACAGCATGCTCTTTTATAAGTTCAATCATATTCCCCTAACATATTTTAACCTTGTTTTCCTTATCCTATTCTTCTATATTAAAATACTGATGGAGTAATATATTAGGGGCATTAAGAAGAAATAAGTGTTACAGTCTTTTAGAAGCAAAAGATACTTAAATGTGAGGCAACAAGCAATGATGAGTCTGCTCGACCTGTGGACAACAAATATTTCCTTTATGGTCAATTTTAAAGAAAAAAGATATGAATATTTTATATTGTCATCTGCTGCCTTAGTTATTTGTACAGATTGGCAGGTAAAGGAAGGGCAAGATATAAACCCAAGTAATTTTTTTGCTTGTGTAAATTTAGCCTTTGAGATTATGAAAGAAGGAAATAAGTTGCTCAATCAAGGAAGAAACAATTTCTTCTGGACATTAGAATCTACTCAGAAACCATCTTTTCCAATCACACTTTCACCTGACTTCCAACATTTCAAATCATATATCTTTTTAAAAAGATGGAATTTATTCTTTTTTCATAGGTTGGAACGTTTCATACTAGCCTCAATTTCTCTATAGTATCATTCACCTTTCAATTCAACATTCTCCACATCTTGACACACTTTGGTCATCACAATTCATTGATTGCATAAGAACTCAAAATTGTAGCAGTGCAACAAATCAAAAGCTACAATGCCCAAACCAACATCATCTTTCCCTCCTCAAGGTCTTGTTCTACATGTGCAGACATTGAGGAAGAGCTAAACAAAATAGACTATCCATTCTCAATACTGTAGGATTTTTTTTCTCTAGAAGGAGGTTCAGCATCACCATCTACCACAACTTGCTCCCTCCCTTTTAAAGCAAAACCTACCATAAGCGGGATAAACCTCAGAAAGAGACTCTCCCTTTCCTGCAACCTCTGCAGCCTCCAGCAATCTGGACTATCACTGGGAAATGCATTCAAACCACCCACTGATTATGTTATCAAGTCTGTTTAAAATTCCATCCCATGAGTTTGTGTAAGGCAAGGACAAGGCTATTTGTTTAATTGAACAATCCCCCTAAAAATGCACACAGTATATTTTGAGAGCAAATATACTTATTGGGCTTGCTTCAACAAGGAAACTGTACTCCCACCCCCATTCTACCACTCACATTTCAACCTGATAGCTCTCTTGAATTTTCATTTCTATAATATAAAATATCATAGCAATTGATATCTCAGATCTCACATCTGATGCATTCTCAAAACTTTTAGTGGACTTGCTGCCTATTTTACTGTGCATTTCTTCTCCATGCTTCTAGGCAACCTTCGTTTTTAAGGCATTTAAAAAAAAATAGGGCTGTTGTCAAAGACTATATAAGGAAATTGTTTCCTTGGCAACCATAACCACAGGCGAGTAGTTTGAACCTCTTCCTCATTGCATGGTTTGTTTGGTTTCTACAACACTTCAAAACATTTCAATGAAAAGTCAGACACTAAATATCTGAATTTATAGAACCAGATAGAGACAGAGAAGATGATAAACTATCCAAACAATTTCAAAATGGTAAACACCAATCATTTTCACGTTTTAGAGTTCAGCCTTGTGACACAGTCTCTAAGTGGACTGGTATTTTAGGTTGGTATTTAAGATGCAAAATAAATGACTACCCCCAGGACACAATAAAATCAAAAGTAGCTAGAAATGTCAAAGATGTGAAAAATATTGTTTAACATGGAAAGCGGTTTTCATCTTGCTTTTCAGTTTTACTAATTTATAAATAGGTGCCACATGCTAATTCCCTAATCAGAAAGAGGTGAGCTTCAAGGTTATCAATAGAACACCAGAAATTTTGTCAAAAGTACTCCTAATGGGGAGTGAGTGTGGCTCAGTGGTTGAGCACCTGTTTCGCATGTATGAGGGCCCAGGTTCAATTCCTGGTACCTCCTAAAAAAATTAAAAGGACTCATGAGAGAATGTGTCTCGTTAAAATGGTTGAAATGTGGAGTATCAATTTAAAACAATTTCTGAAAAAAATTTATGGTAAAGAAAATGTCTCATGGTTCATAACAGTCAAAGAATATCTTTCTGGTGAAATCTCAAGATAAAAATGTTTTGCCAAATACCAAGTTTTTGCCAGTTACATGGAAATATTAAGCTTGCATGGATTATAACATCACAGGAAAGATCAACTGAGACTGTGTATAATGTGATAAGCATCTTTGTGATATAATTACTAACAAGAATCTATAACTCTCACAGTGAGTTTTCTTCTGAAATCTGGCAAGGACAAGATATAACAAAAAACGCAGTTTACCAAATCATGATTAATTCTGGGGTGTCCTCAGACTGACTGGAACCAGAGAAACGGAATTTAAATAAATTATATAAACATTTTTGTTTGTGTTCATGTGTGTTTATTAAGAAAAAAATATGCAAAAAAAATATAGGCCTGGAAATTTAATCAAGGTAAGTAGTGGAAACTCTTACAAAAAATTGGAGCTCTGGGTCACCAGGTAGCTTGGGCCCAAGTAATACAAATTAATTCCTCATATTGGTCCACAGAAAATGAGGTTATTAAGAAGGCCTATCTCCTATGTAAAAAGAAACAATGATTTCTATACCCAAATAGAAATGATTTTAGGATGACCCAATTTTACCAAATCAGCTCGCTCCTCCGCCATTAGTGGAAATAACAAGAGCTGCCTATGAATCTATTTCACAAAGCAAAGGGAAAAACAAAAATCTGTGCCCAAGGAAGCCTGACTTTATAAACCAGGATGGGACTAGATTTCTAGAACATCATTGCCATGCTCCCAGATCAACAGGAAGGAGACTTCAGAAGCAAGAATGATCAGTATGCACACAATCAAGTCTCACAAAGAAACAAATTAGTCACTGTGTCTTCATGCATTTCTCTGTTCACCCAGTCTCAGAAACTGTAGTCATGAAGTGACTATCTAGTCTCAATCCTTAGTTTCTGAGCAAATAACAGGGCCATCTATGCATTCATTATGATTCTTCAAATAAAGAATATTTCCTTACATTGTTTAAGAAAAAGAAAGCAATGAACAGGAATTTCAAAGCCTTGACCTTAAGATACACACAGTGTACATTGGATTATAGCAAGTCAGATTAACTTGATGCAGCGTACATATAGTTGTGCATTTGATTCTGGAGGTAAGATCAACATTCTGCCATGTATGATGAATGCCTAGTTATTAGGATTTTGAAGATCTCGAATTAAGCTTTTAGTTTATTCCTCTAAATCTCTAGGGCTTTAAAGAAAAATGACCTCATATCTTTACTACAAGACTCAAGTATACAACTCTTCAGCAGGAAAATATCCTCTGAGCTAGATATGTTTTATAATTGATTACATGTCTACATTATCTGAATATAGGAGACCAATGCTGATGCTGCTTTAAAATAATAAGAGGAAAAACAATTTCCAACGACAAAACCCCATAGATGGGAATGTCAATTTATGTAGACATTTGTGATAAAAGAAAAGCTGGTCATTTTTTTTTTTCAAGGAAAAAGAGTCAGACACATCAAATCTGTCAGTGGAAATTAGTAGTATGCCAATTAAAA
Source organism: Chaetophractus vellerosus (assembly GCA_004027955.1). NCBI lineage: Eukaryota > Metazoa > Chordata > Mammalia > Cingulata > Chlamyphoridae > Chaetophractus > Chaetophractus vellerosus. The sequence goes on along the minus strand of PVKH010020318.1, from coordinate 4,002 downwards.
AAAAAAAAAAGACCTTTCTATTCTTCCTTGGCTTAGAATGATGACTTCCATTGTTAGAGATAGAGTTCATATCAGTGAACATATCTTGGAGCAGACAAGCCTTGGGTTTAGAAGCTGTAGTCATGGGTTCAAGTCCCAGCACTACAATTTACTAGGATTGTAAACCTTGGGGAAGTCCCTTAACCAAGAGGGCAGTAAAGCATGAATATTTGTCCATGAGGTAAACTGGTTTGAGATTGTGCCCAATCAAGGTGGCCCTTACTGGGTGGTGACACACTGACCCAACCAAATCTTCTATCTTCTATATTAAGAAGTGGAACTGTGAAATAAATATGCAAAAGAAATAGAGAGCCACTGAATTTCAGGGGGTAAAAAAAAGATCACCAAAGCTGACCTCAAATATTAAAATAAATTCAGGTTAAATTCCTACAGTGGAACAATATGTAGCTGGTAAAAGTCATGATTTGGGATATGGAAGATTTTAATAATATGGATCATTCAAACAAATCATCATAAGTAGGAAGAAAAAGTAAGATAAACAACTGTATACAAAGTATTGTGCTAAATCTGTTCCTCATACGTAGAATCATATATAAAACCTGCTAAGGAAACACACCAAAATGTTCATAGTGCTTATATCCCTGGGTAATACATATAATTGTATTACCTGGAGTCTCAGCAAAACAAATGAAACTGGGTAAGTAAAGGATAGTATATTTAAAGGACATTGACAAGGCGTGAGCAGGTTGCACGGATGGTGCAGGTTCCCAGGGGAGCACTTTACAAGGCTGGGCCTGGGCAAGGGGCAGGGAGTGGTTTCCTGAAGCTACGTGGAAAGGGTCTCTTGATAGGAGCTGTGACCTTCCATCAAGACACACAGCCAGCTGGCAGCAACCCCCAAGGAGGGAGTTTGGGAAATAAATAGCCTAACCTCACTCTCCTGATGGTGCTCTACGTTGGCCAAATTCAAGGGGAAATCAGAAGGCAGGGGTGCTCTGGATGCAGGTCAGCCCCTCCAGGCATTCAGCAGGGTAGAGAAAGATGGATCTAGAGGGACAAACAAGATCATTTCTCTTTATTCTTAACTGAATTTTCTATATTTTCTACAATGAACATGTAGAGCAAACATGTATTTCAGAGCTTTAAATTTTATAGCATAAATTTAAATTTCTCCTGTGGAACCCAATTTTTTTTTCTTTCTTTGTAGTGGCTGGGATGAAAAATAAAACAGGGGTCTGGGTAAAAATAAATAAATAAATAAAAAGACCAAAGATAAACAGAAGGGAATAAGAGAGGAATGATTCTGGGGATAGGAAGTTCACGTTTGGTGGCTTATAAAAAACAATAAAAGAACAGGCCTTCACATCTCCTGACCCAGCTGGAAACTGTTCTGTACATTAAAGACAAATAGTAATGGATATAAAAGTAGTTTTTATGGAATTTTTAAGGGCCTTCCCTGGGTCTGACATACACAATCAGCCTTGAATGAAAACAAAAATTAAAATATTATTTCAGAGTTGTCAAAGCCACTTTGTCTTCTCATGTCTCTGATCTAAATACCTCTGTTTTCCAAACCAAAATGCTATTTTTTGTAAGTGTTCAAAATCAAGTAGAACCCACATCTGGCAGATCTCACAGACAAGACTAGTTTCAGTACAAGCAGATGTCAAACCAAGCAAAGCACTGTCATGAGCTAATTGTATGCAGGTGAAACTGGGAATAATTTTGAGGTCTCTTACTTCCTCAGAGCTCAGTTCTGCACGGCTAACCTTGGTTTATCACAAATCCCTACCATGCACCTAGGCCACCTCTGCTGATCCAGTAGAGGGCAGTGACAGACCCAGGAGCCTGACCTGAGGCAGGGCCACCCCAGTGGAGGCACAGCTTAGTCAGGCTTCCTCCATCTACAGCAGCAGGGTCACCTGAGTTCATTTCTCCCATTACAGTTTGGTCTGTGGCTGCTCCCTTAGCAACTATGCAGCCACTGCCAGGAATTATGACCTTCGCTTGAGAGCTGCAACCCTGAAAACAAAAGCCACAGCACCTCTGGCCCCAGCATCTAATTTAAGGTTGAACTGCCTGGCTATATATTTCAGGCCCAAGGCAGCTCCTGAATAAGGTAGTCAGGCTGCTACTCCATTAATGGGGCTATAGGGGACCTGTGGGTCCCAAAGCAGATGTTCAAACTTAATCAAGAAGAAATCCCAAGCAGGAGAGGGTCAATGCTGGTCCTTTGGAGGCCTGTTGCCCTTTCATTAAACAGACTCCTGACTTGACATCATAGCCAATTCAGAAGAGATGAGCTTGGTTATGAACAAGCCAAAACTTCCCTTACAAAACTTCAAATAAATTGTGGAAATTATTAGCATGGATTACCAGCTGGTAGGCACCTCTGAGGATTTTCAAGCCTCCAGGAATTTCTAAAATAATTGATTTAAGACAAGTTGGGGTAACACATTGTGCAATAGTTTCCATTTCCCTAGTGCAACATAACTTTTGTCTGAAGGAAAACAACTTAAGTAATTTGCATTGCACCGTTTATATGCAATCAGGAATTAGTCTTCCTTTTGATGGCATACAAAAATAGACTACACTATAAATGTTAGAGCTGGAAGAGACTTTAGATACCACTGTTTTTAATTCGTTAGATAAATCTCTTTTGAGATAAATCTTATATGCAACCTCAACAAATCTGAGTAATTGAAAGATTTTATTAATATAACCTTATTTTAAATTTTCATGTTTCTGTTAAATACTATAAAGTCAATCACTGAGAACAAGGAAGTTTCTTGCATAAATGAAATCAGGGTTTATAAATAACTGGCAGATTTACATCAATTTTAATATCTAATTTATTTTGGCATTTTGTTCACAACTACTTTTGTAGATGATGAGAGTGATTCCCAGGGATACATTACGGAAAAAGGTGAATTGTTTTTTGTTTTTTATTTTTTTGGTAACAGCCTTTCTTGCAAACTTAGGATATTAAATAGAGAGAGTAAAATAAGTTAAATTCCACAGTGTGCACTAAAACACATTAACATTGGCAGCACATGAATAAGCTGGTGGTCTCCAAAGAATTAAAAGGTCCATGTTATTGTTGTTTTTTTAAATGACTGTGGAAGAGATGGCTAGCTACGTGCTTACAAAAATCAGTTCCCTTTCTTCCTGGGTACACAACACAACCATATTTGCCAATCTTCTTTGTTGTTATTTGTCTGTGATCTAGCCAATGAAATGTGAGCAGAACTGATGTCACCACTGCCAGACCTGGCACCTGAAAACCTCCCACAGGCAAACTTCCTCTCCTTTCCTCAACTGCTGGATGACTAGAAAGGAATCTGAAGATCTAGAGTTGGATGGGGCCACGAGATGGAAGGAGGCTGGGTTCCTAAAGAACCATGAAGAAGGCCAACTGCAGACCAGAAACATCTTTAATAGATTTGGAACAGCAAGAAATAAACTTTTACTGTGGTAAGCAGCTAAGTTTTGGAATTTTGTTATAGCAGCTAGCATTATACACCCTTGGTAATAGAATGGTTAAGGTAAATATGAAAATAATATTTGAATCAGATATTTCCAAAATCCCGGAAGTACCTATCCATAAGACACAATTTGAAAACCAATGCTTTGACCTAGCCATCTTCCTTAGAGCAGGGTAGAAATTGCTCACTCAAAGCCACCAACAACTCAATAGGATTTTTTAACCGGTAAGTATATGAATGTGATCAAGATAATTTCCATTTTTATGCAGTAATGTGAGGGACTCCATGTCCTGTTCCTTCCCACTTGAAAACCATTATTACACAGCTGCACCTCCCTCCATAAAGCTCCAGGGACTCAGATGCTGAACCTGCAGGACTGCAGTGAGAAATTCTGAGGGTGTAGGTAAAACAGGGCCTCTCTTTTCTTACATACAGAGATATGTTCTTTTTTAAGAGCAACACTTTAGAAATCCCTCCAGAATGGTGCTTTCTCTTCCATTTTGATTCCTAGGAAATT
>PVKH010020317.1:0-14617 GCA_004027955.1 Chaetophractus vellerosus | reverse complement strand
ATCATTTAATTTTATTTCTTTTATTTCATTTTGTCTTATTTATTTTTGGAAGGAAAAACTCAATAAAGGACGTTTATACTGGGGCTGGCTCGATAGCCCAGTGGATAGGGCGCCGGCATACCACATGGGAGGCCCTGGGTTCGATTCCCGGCGACCTCTCCTAGCGGGCAGACCGCCTTGAGAATGGCAAGCCGCCATGGGCGGGCCGGAGCCGCCATGGGCAGGGCAAGAAGCTGCCACGGACAGGGCAAGAGCCGCCACGGGCAGGGCAGGTCACCCGCGGATGGAGCGCAGCCAGCCACCCGCGAACTGAAGCAAGCGCCAGCCGTGAACGGACGCAGAGACCACCCGCAAGCGGGGAAAGCCGCGCCTGCGCACTGACCACTCTCGGCGCGTCGCCGCAGTGGGGGGAAGGGGAGATATGTAATAAAATAAATAAATCTTTAAAAAAAAAAAAAAAGGACATTTATACTTAAAGAATATCTCTGCTCAGATTATATCATCTCTTCTATTCACTGGGCAAATTGTCATGACCTGCAGAGAAAGCTATAGATTAATTCATATCATGTGTATGTATGTAAACACCTGTGCACTCCCATAAAGTATAAAATTCTTTAGGCTAAGGACTCTGTATTATAGTTCTTTCTGCTTCCCATTATACCAAGATTACCACATTACACTCAGAGAAATAGTTGATTAATTGAGAGTCCTCTTACTAATTTTATTTGATATGTCAAAAACAGAGATTTTATTATCACCCATTCTACTGAAAAGTTTTATCTGAATTTTCGAAAACCATAAACTAACTCAAAAACATGTCTGATTTATTTTCTGATTCCAAATTTTTAGTCAAGTGCAAGTCACTATGTCTCTTTGAAATATGCCAAATCAAAGAAAACATGCACTCTAAATTCTTTAAGTCAGATTGCAATTGGCAAATACTTGTTCAGATCATGAATGAGTGGCATATAGTAAAGGAAAATTTCTGGGAATACTGAGAGGCAGATTTGTTCTGGAGAGCATAGTCCTGTTTTACATAATGGCAAAAATTGGAAATGTTAGAGAGTTAAAATATTGAAATATACAGAAATTTATGGCATAATTTGTGTCACTTTCTGGATATTTCCCAAAAAAAGGAAAAATCTTTAAAATTAAAAAATGGTGTTAAAATAAACGTATGCTGCCCAGATTTTAATTTTTGTATAGATGCAAAGGATCATAAGTAACACTCATTTTCATGTAAGAAATTAAAACACAGAAAATCTTATTTTAATACATCTTTTAATAATTTAATATATGTTATAATCTCTTGTTTCTTAATTTATATTGCAGTTTGTTCTCTTTCTTCTGATACTTTTCTGCCATTATTTTCCATTTCAGTGGTGTCATAATAGGGCAAACACTAAAAATGGTGTCAGGAATCTTGACTTTGGTATCCAGCTCTATTGCTGTCACGTGGTGTGACCTTGGAAAATAATTTTCATTGAGCGCAGTTTCCTCATTAGTTAGCTTCATTGTATTGATCTGAAGATTAAATGAACTAATGGATGTATAAACACCTACAACTTAGCAAAAACTCAGATATTTCCATTTATAAAGCACGTTGAACTTCAGTATTAGAACATATTAACTCTCACCAGTGTTTATTTCTCTCCTGTCGAAATTTAAGCAAAACAGTAACATATTTATAAAATAACAGATCATAATTTAACAATAAGAAACCCTAAACAAGCACAACACTATATCTCTTTCTATCTTTTGCAAAATTGACACCTCTAAGAAGCAAAAAATCCTTATTTTTCTAGCATTTTGGCTTCTACTATGGTTTTTATTTAGTAACCTAAAATTATTTTCATCAGAAATCCTGCTGGGGCCGGCTCAATAGCCCAGTGGATAGGGCGTCAGCATACCACATGGGAGGCCCCGGGTTCGATTCCCGGGGACCTCTCCTAGCGGGCAGACCGCCTTGAGAATGGCAAGCCGCCATAGGCGGGCCAGAGCCGCCGTGGGCAGGGCAAAAAGCTGCCACGGACAGGGCAAAAGCCGCCACGGGCAGGCAGGTCGCCCGTGAATGGAGCGCAGCCAGCCACCCGCGAACTGAAGCAAGCGCCGGCCGTGAACGGACGCAGAGACCGCCCACAAGCGGGGAAAGCCGCACCTGCGCAGTGACCACTCTCGGCACGTCGCCGCAGCGGGGGGAAGGGGAGATATGTAATAAAATAAATAAATCTTTAAAAAAAAAAAAAAAGAAAAAAAAAAAGAAATCCTGCAGGTGTTAAGTTCTAAAATTCCAGTTGTCTAATTTAAACAAAAATTGAAGGGATAAGAACTATTTCACCAGATAAGAAGCATATACAGTAATTTCACTCTGGGCATATCAGCCACTGGATTTCTCCAGTGTGCTAAGATCATCTTGGTTTTAAAAATTGATTTAATTATTACCACTCCAGGCCTAATCTCATATGTGATGAAGAGTGTGAGTAGGTTCCAAAATTACAGAAGACCCCTCGTCCATTCCTCCTGTCCATTGAGACATGCCTTGGCCAGACTTACTGTCCATTACAGCCTCAGGATTTCATTGAGATATCTTCAGTTTTTCCCTCTCTCTCTCTTCCTTTTGGCTCCCTATTCCTTCTTCTTACTTGATCATACAGAGTGATAAAGGTTTTTGTTTTTGTTTTCTCAGGTCTCAGTCTTCTGTGAGAGTTTTCCCCTTCATATTTAAAATGCTCTTAAAGGATACTTTTCCAAAACAAAAATTGCTTGACAGGAAAAATGTATGCCACTATCATACATACTGAATAAGCTACAGTTTTGTGTGTGCCTTGTGATGAATTTAATTTTAAAAAATTCAATTAAAAATCTGCTAGATTAAAACAAATCACTTTTTTTTGCATTATTTCCATTAGGTTTTTCTGGTTCTTGATTTTTTGGTATATGAAAAATATAACATGTTTCCTCTTTTTTTTAACATTAGTTTCCAATGTTTTAAGTATGTTACTGTTTCTCATTAATTTAATGAAGTCTTAGTTTTAATTTTTAAAAGATTTCAAAGATCTCATTTGATCCTCATCACAAGCCCATGATATGCATGAAAAAATAGATGCAGGCAGTACATCCTTTCATTGTGTTAGAAACAATATTTTTTATTACTATGAATAGAGAAGAAGCAGAGAATAAAACAGAAACTTCACTGGAATATTACCCTAATAACCTCAATCAACTAATTTTACTTACAAAAGGTTTGCTTCTCAACAACCTTGGACTGCTATATTGTGGTGGTTTAAAACTGTATGCACCCCAGAAAAACATGTTTATAAAATTTAAACTATTCCTGTAGGTTTGAACCCATTGTAATTAGGACCTTTTGATGAGGTTACCTTAATTAAGGTGTGACCCACCATAATCAGAGGAGTTTTATTTCTATTAGTAGAGACCTTTAAAAGAGAATGGAATTTCAGACAGAGAGAGAGAAGCCACGAGAAGCAAGAAGCTGTAAGAAAAGGGAGAGACCAGGAGATACTGCTATCTGTCATGCCATGTGACAGAGGAACCAAGGATCACCAGCAGCCAGCCCCAGGATGCCACAGTCTTCAGGAAGAAAGCATCACCTTGATGATACCTTGATTTGGACTTTCTTTTAGCCTCTAATCCATGAGTGAATAAATTTGTATTCTTTAACCTGGCCCATTTCATGGTATTTGTTTAAGCAGCCAGGAAGCTAAAACATATATTGACCAGATTGTCACCAGCCTAATCTGATCATATGTAGACAAAGAGCCTCATCTAAGTTGTTTACATATGTGTTTAGTTAAGTTTCAAAATAAAACATATAAATATCTAACTTTTTCCCATAAAGTTGCAGGCATCATCCAAACCATAACTAATGTTCATTAAAATAATCTTAGGAAATTTTCAAAGATTAATGGGGCATGACTAAAAGACCAATTTTTGAATGGCCTCCCTCTGACTTCAAAAGAGATCATTTGTGTTAAAAAATATGACTGGAAATGATTAGAAAGAAAATATATATTCATGTTTATTATGTATGTATATAAATGAAAGAATTTATATATTTTCATAAATAATCTCAAAAAAATTCAAATAACCTATATTATCACCTTAGGAAAATAGTAGGGTAATAATTATTATTAAAACTTATAATTAATTGGAAATAAATTTTCCAATGAAAATTTTACTTTAGGATAACTACAGTGGTACCTTAGTACTTGTTAATTGGTTACAGGAGGTGCGGTGAGTACCAAAAATGATGAGTACCAAACAAAATTTCCCCTAAGAAATAATGTAAATAAATTTAATGCTTTCCCAAACCAAGGCAATACACATTTTTAAAGCAATATGTAAAAAGATAGGGCTGTGAATCATTATTTTTCATGAGAAATAAACCTAAAAATTAATAAATACTTAAAATAAAATTGAAACTTCACTTTACCTGTACTGAGAAGAGTCCATGGCCTAATGGGATGGTGGGAGGAGAGTGGTGAGGAGGAGAAATACATGGAGTATTGCTTGGAAGGAGAGTCCCCTCCAATAGAACATCCGGCACTTACACTTCAGGTCTTCTTTCTCTTTTCTGCCCTTTTTCAACTTGTGCCACAGGCTCTGACACACTCTGTCACCTTCACTAAAAACATATCCAATGATGACTGCTTCTGTCTTCTTTTCAGAATTCCTCGAAAGTGTGAAAGTGTTTGGTTGTTCAATAAATTCACATTTCTGCTTGTCAGAGCTGGTACTTCTCCACAAAGTTTTGAACTTCTGTCCATTTTACACACATTGCTTTTATCAATGACCTGGGGGACATCTTCCCTTATCTCTCCTCACCTGAGGAAATCTCTTCAGCCACCTCTTGTTGCTACTCTTTCTGTAGTTCCTGCAGCTCCTGAGTACTTTCTGGGATTGCTTGAAATACTCCAGCATAAAAAAAAAAAAGTTAGGAGCAGGGTTGGACATGAAACAGATTTGCATAAAGATGATGCTTGATGAATCTAAATGATATGTACAGGGGCTTGTTATACGATGATTTCTGCATTTTACATTTTTGATAATTTCATTTATAAAAGTTAGCCCTAGAGAGATCTCATGCACAAACTGCTAAAATACAAATTTAGGTTAACCTGTGGTGAAAATTGTTATTCTTCCAATATTTTACAAAAGCAGAGTTCTCAAACTAATATTAAATGAAATCACATAATTTACGTATCAGCTGCCACTTGAATTTAATCATAACATTTATAAAAACTGCCAATGTAAGTTAATACAAAATCATACTCATCATTGCCTTTTGAAAACTAGTGTATACTTAACCTTCGGTTGGCTTATAATATGTTCTGTAGTCATAAATAATCCCAAATTTTATAGTCGGAAAAATTATAGCTATTGATAAAACTATGGATATAGTTAAAAATTGATGTAACTTTTACAGTTATGATATACAAGAATTCAAATCTAACTAAAAGCTCCCTTTTAGAGAGTTTTGATATGAACTAGCATACCAACTACTATGATAAATTATTCAAAAAGTTAATGATTTAACAATGTGTATCACAATAATTTTTAAAATTTGACAGTGGGATGCTTTCATGAGGTACACAACACATACATGCAAATACATATGAATATTATAGATATATACACATATAGATGAATATTCATCTCACTTCTACTCAACAAAATAAATATGATTTAAGCTACTAAATTAGCATTAACAAGTCTTCATTGTGTTAAGCTTCTTCAGGTAGGTTAGCTTGAATGTCTTTCCTTATGTTTCAAAACAATGAAAATAGAAGACTCTCAAGATTTAATTATCTATCATATCTAATATTTTTAAATTACAGATAATATGTAAAACTTAAGGAATTAGGGACATGGAAATATGACAACAAATAATAAAATATATAAAGCCTTATCTTTATCATAATACATATCATACCATACCAAATATGATTTACCATACTTGGAATAGTATGATATAAATGATCTTGACAAGTGCAGTCTATTTTCATTTGATGGGTAAATAAATTTTTAAAATATGCCAGGATTTCATCATAATATACAAGGAAATGAGGACTAATACAAGTGTGTAAGGAGAATGACAATATAGGCAAAGTAGTGAAGGAATCTATTTTAAGCATTAAAGGGGGTAGAAGTCAAACAGGCAAAAATTGAATATTTATAAAAGAAAGGAGAGATAATTATAAAGTTTGTATAAACACACATAAAAATAATCCTTTGGACCTTGCAATGGGATGAATATAGGAAACAAAATATAATGAAATTTTAACTGGTGACATTGTTTCTTTGTTTTAGATGAAATATATTTCACATATTCCAGTGATATTCCCATGATAATAGAGTTGAGTAGAACAATACTACAGAAATCAGATCAACATTAATTTATTCATTCAACAAATATTTCTTCTGCATCTGGACTCTGAAATATACTCCCTTTATTATCTTATACAAAATATTTACTCTATCTAAAACTCAGCATCCTTATCTTTATAATTAGCATCAACAATACAGTCAAGATTGTAGTCAAGATTAAAGGGGATAAAGTATATTCCATGTATACCCAGAACACACTAACAACTAAAAATGTCATTGGTTACTACTATTGTAAATATTTTTATATAACATCTATGTGCTTGGTGTTAAAGGCACAGAAATGACTGTAATAGTTTTTATACCATGTGAATAGCTAGTGGGACAAAGGTATATAAATATAAAAGATTTTTAGATGAACATTGAAAATCTTCCTGTCTTTCCTATATATCCACAAATTTTTTAACAAAATTGATAAATAATATAAATTCCCATTTTCCCTTCTCTCGTTCCAAAGCAGAATCTTCTTAGAAAAAGATATAGTAAATTAATACTTTCTTGGATTGGGTGTGTCTGTGATGAATATGAGAGTAATGGAAGCTCAAGGACTATGACTTGAAGAGTCTGGGCCTCAGTTTTCAATTATTTGAATCATGCTCCCCAGTGAATTAATCTCTATTACACTGGTTATAAAGGTTTATGGAGCAAAAAGATGAGGAAGGGACCCATCGTTAATTCATGCTTACTAGAGATAAAGTACTATCATTAAAACTGAAGCTTTTTACAGTCATTATTTCTGAGGACTTATCCATGTTAAAGCCAGCATTTTCACTTGAGCTTATTTCCTATTCATCTAATTGGAGGTCCCTTTTGTAACCATTTCTGAAACATCTCTGATGCTATGAAAACAATGGTGAGGACAGAATGATGGGATTGTATTAGCATCTATTTGAAATTAATTTCATTTTATTATAGTAAACCACATAGACAAATCATTCTCTTTACATTGGCATTTCACAAAGAGTTATCAAGATTAAATAGTATATATATATTTGTTTAAATTGATAGCTAGCTTAAAATATTCCAAAGTTTTTGTGAGTTTATATTAAATTACAGAGACCTGGGGAAAATCATTCAATTTTTAAAATCAGATATTCAGTGTAGTTTATTCCAAAAATTGAACAATTGTTTTCAATTTATTCTTTTCATACCAATCTTTCTCAGTGCTCAGGGTTTTAATTAATACTTCATGCCTACTTTTCAAAGGGAGAGATTTTTTTATGGCTTTATCAGGTATGTCTAGGTCGTGTCAACTGATTTTAAGAGCAGGATTTACATTGTGCCACCTTTGTTTCCCCCCCTCCACTTTGACAATTCTGACCTCATTCAAGAGAAAAGTGATAATTTTCAACTGATTTTTAAAAAACCATTTAAATGTTAGACATAGGATTTCAATTGTAATCGATGTTGAAAACCATTAGATGCACTAAAAATAAAACCTTATTTTGTCATCTTTACTGTAACATATTGAAAGACTCCTGAGAGTCCATCTTATCCTGGTTCCAAAGAGAAAGCCTGACAATTGCCTCATCTCTCCATGAGAAATAAGAAGATGAAGGAGCTATTCCCTGTCTGTTTTCTCACTGCATTAGTTCGCTATGCTGTGTAACAAATTATCACAGCCTTAGCAGCTTAGAACAACACCCATTTATTATATTCCCTTCTGTAAGTAAGAAATCCAAGCAGGTTAGAAAGACTCCTCTGCTTAGGATCTTATAAGGCCAAAGTCAAAGTGTTGTCAGGGCTCCATTCCTTTCTAGAGGCTCTGGGGAAGTATCTGCTTCCAAGCTCATCCAGGTTGTTGGCAGAATCCAGTCCCTTGCTTCTGTTGGACTGAAGAACCCAGTTCCGTGCTGGCTATTGGCATCAAGGGTGGGAGAGATTAGGGGGAGGTGTCTCTCTCTCTCTTTCTCTTTCTCTCTCTCTGTCTCTCTCTCCCTTTCTCTCAGCTTTTTATGGCCTACTGCATTCCTTCTAAATAGCTCCTTCTTTCTTCAAAACTGATACATCAAGTTATTTTCGCATTTCAAATCTCGCTGGCTTCCCCCTCTACCTCTGGTTTTAATGGCTAGTGTAATTAGATTAAAATCACTTGGATAATGTCCCTTTTACCATATAATATAAACAATCAAGACAGTATCTCCAGGGAACAGAGATCACGGGGGCCATAATTCTTCCTACCAATCAGAATGAAAATTAGTCACATATTCAACTCTAAATAGAGAGGAGAAAACAAAGCATCTTAAACTCCTGTTCCTTTCCTTTACCAGAATATGTAAACTTGTGGGAAATTTTTTGACTGTAGGAGAATTTTCAGAAGTCACTACTACTTTGATAAAAGTAGGGATCATCTCTTTCATAAGGGAGCAAAGGGTATACAAGGGATGATAGACAAGAAAAGCATTAGTCAGTCATTATGCAACCAAATTCTTGCATGACTGCTATACTAGACCTGCCAGAGACATATCAATTTTTTTGTATTTTTTTTTTTAATATTTTTTTATTAGAGAAGTTGTGAACTTACAAAACAATCATACAAATGAGTAGTGGTTAAAAATGTAGACTTCAGAGCCAACTAGACCTGCATCAAATTCAGGCTCAGTTATATACTAATTATGCAATTTTCGAGTCCCAGTATTCTTCAGCTCTAAAAAAAGTTCAATTATATTATCTACCTTATAAGGTTGTTGAAATAATTAAATGAGATAAAGAATGGCAATTAATACAGTAACTAGCAAATTGGAAGTATTCATTAAATGTTTTTCACATGGTGTAGAGCCTTGCCAATATAATAGTGTTGATTCAGCAAACCCCCTCTGTATTAATCAGGGCTATCTAAGGAAACAGAACTGAACAGAGATTTTGCAAATTTGTCTCATGTGACTGTGGTATATACACATCCAAATTATGTAGGGCAGGTTGCAAGCTGAGAACTCTGATGAAGGTTTTCAATGGATTCCTCAGGAGAAGCTGGCTGACTGAAGTAGAGAAGGAAATTCTCTCTTCTGACTACTGAAATCATCACTTCTCCATTTTTTAAAGCATTCAACTGATTGGATGGGACATATCTCAATGCTGAATCTCAATCTCCTCAATTGATTGTAGATGTAATCAGTCAAAGATGCAATCAACTTACTGATAATTTAAGTCCATGAATCATCCTCACAATAACAATTAGGCCAGTGCTTGTTTGACCAACCAGCTGTGCACCATTACCTGACCAAGTTGACACACAAACCTAACCATCATACCCTCTCTCCCAGCGCGTCCCATCCTATTTCTACAATTCTCTTGTTTTTCTCTTAAATACCCCTCTGTCTTTAAACACATATGAAAGGGTGCCTAAATAATTTCTCTGCAGTGTATGACCCCAGAGTTTTTCAAGAATGGCAAGAATTCCTATCTAGTCCTGTCCATCTGCACACAGCCTAAATCCCTTTTGTGGCATATAAGACTTTGCATTTCCTCCTCCAACCATTCCAGTTTTTCCCCCTCCACTTGCAGTAACATTCCATTCCTAAATTGTTAAAAGGGAAGCCTCAGGAAATAATTGTTTGCTAACTCCTGACTGATCAGTATATCTTGTACCATAACTGCTTAATTTCTTCTCTTAGAATTCTGTAAGAATATCTGTTCCTTTAAGTTCATATCAATATATCTCCCACATAGTTACTGTAAATATGTAACTTATGCCATACTGAGAAACAATGTAAAGCTTATCTTCCAGAACACTGCATTATTTAGAAGTCCTGCTGCCTCTTACTTGCCTTCTCCATCTGCATGTAGACATATGTAAAAGACTCCTCTCATTTTGTGGCGAGTGCAGATGAGTGAGCTCTGCCAAGGATGAGGACCTTAAATAAGTGCCTTTATAAATGTTCATTTGCTCACCAAAGCTGGACTTGTCTAAGTCACTCTTTGGTCTGACATATCCCTCTCAGTTCAGCAGGAAGCTGTCATTTTATACATCTCCTTGCTATACTCAGAACAACTTGTAATAAACTGCCTACATATCTTGTTAAACTTATTCAAAAGCTCCATTCTATAAATTTTCCTAAATCCAAATTAGAATGTCTATCCTTGATTTTACTAAATCTTTAGTGTCAGGCATATGACGGTATCTTACCTATCAATAGGACAGTTGTCTATAGTCTCCCATGCACTAGCAGTTAAAATCTAGCTCTTTAGGGAGTTGAGTGGGAGATACTCTTTACAAAATAGTCTTTGATTACCAAAGGAATGGAAGGAAAATCACCAGCACTGTTCACTCACCTCCCATTTGTTTTCTCTCTCCATCTGGAACAATGAAAGAATAGGGCATCTACACTAAGGTGCTGTAAGCCTTGGTTTTAGAATATTGTCTCCTACCCTCAAGAGAACTATTTAATCAACACTATGGATATTTCATCCTCTCCACATATATTCTCCTTTCTTCCTGATCACTGATCACTATTCATTTTTACCCCTGAGAGACACAATTACATTTCCTGCTGCAGCCCTGATTAAACTGAGTATTTTAAGTTACCAATTTAATTGAAATGTTTATTAAACTCTTTCTGGGGAAAGAAAATTAAATTATTTTAGTAAAACTAGACCTTTATTAGTACTCCAGTAAGCATGTAATGTTTATTACAGCTCAGAGATTTCAGCAAATGCCTTTTAACGGAACTTATTTCGTAGCTGTCCCCCAGCAATTTTGTTAAATTCTGTGGTAATTAGCAATTAGGTACCTAGATTAACTGGAATAAGGATTAGTGAGTGATAGGTGCAAAACCTGTATTGAAATTTTAACAATGAGAAAACATGTGAGTGGACTGATGAATATGATGCTTACTTGTAGTGATCTCATTCAGACCCATGGATTTAAATACCATCTATATGACCATAACTACCAAATTCTTATCTTTTGTCAAGAATTCTCCTCTGAGCTTTGAACTACTTGAAATCTCCTCTTTAATGTCTAGCAAGCATCACAAGTTTTATGTACAAAGTAGTATCTCAAATATTTCCTGTATAACACACTCGCCCCTAGTGTGTATCTCAAAAAAATAAAAAGGCATATAACCATCAATCTATGTGCTTAAATAAAAATCCTATGATTTTTCTTTCATTCCTTTCTTTCCATCACTCCTCATATCTGGCACACAGTCAAATGTAATTTATATAATTTAGAAAGGACACCTTGAAATTAGTAGATAAATGGATTCCCTTCTTTTACCATTACCACCCCAACAAACCAGTTCTGAAACAGCCTCCTGATAATCTCCAATGACATACTATCTGATATAGAATAAAACCAAAATCCCTAACTGTGGTTTACATGACTTCGTAAGATCAAGCCCGACATAAGAACACTTTTCCTCTTGTTTCTTACACTCTAGCCTCACTGTCCTTCATTCTGGACTTCAAGATCAATTTATGGCTGACTTCTTCATTTTGTTCAAATCTTAGCTTAAAGACATCTCCAAGGACTATGAGACTTTTCCTGATTACACAATAAAAAGTTTCCTCTCAGACGTTTTTGTTCATATCTCTCTGTGATTGCCTTTATCTTTGTCTGATATTTAATTGCTTTTGTATTTGTTCATTAATTTATTGTTTCTATAGAAAACAAGCTCCATTTCTCCATGTAAGCAAGTACTTGTCCATCTTGCACATTATTAGTAACAAATAATATCTTCAGTATTTATAACAAAGATAATAAATACTTCTTAAATTCATGAAATACAATTATTATTTCAAAAGTTCGACTTCTTCTTCCATTTTCTAACTCTTAATTTGAACTGAAAAGCAATCATTTAAATCCAGAGACTAAGACAAGTAATTGAATGCTACATCCCTCTTCATATAAATTTTCAATCATGGGCTAAGAGTTAGTTAGAATTCTTTAGCTCATTGTTCAAGGCTTTTCATTCTCACGTTCAGTCTACACTAATACCACTTCCTTTATGTAACTTTTATTTTATGTAAGTTGAGCTATTCCTTTTTCATCAAAATGTGCTCCTGTGCTTTTCCATCTCCATGCATGTAGCATCACTGGTCTCTTTTCCTGAAATGCCCCCCTCTGCCTCTTGTTGATAGCATCAACCTTCAAACATAGTTCAAATGCCTCCTTAATAAGCTCAGTATATTCTTAAAATATTTATCACAAGCATTAGGATCACGGTAAATTCATACCTCTGGGCCTCCTCTTTGAAATTAAGAGATTGACCTCAATTCTACCTTTAATAAATTGGTTTTATATATATAAATAAATATATTGCCTGGACTGAAGTACCCTATTATAGCCTACTGTTGAAATGTCATAGAAGCTCACAGATTATTGTTCATTTGAAAATGATGTTTTTTAAACTTTGTTTTTAAAGAAGTTTTAGATTACAGAGAAGTTACATTGAAAATATAGAAGGTTCCCATATATCTCATCCCCTCCCACCTCACATTTTCCCTTATTAACAAAATTGTACATGAAGGTGGTACATTTGTTACAACTGATGAACAAATATTGAAGCATTGCTACTAATCATTGTCTATAGTTTACATTATGGTTTACACTTTGCATCATACAATTTTGTAGGTTTTGACAAAATGAATAATGGCCTGTATCTATCATTGCAATATCATGCAGAACAATTCAAATGCCCTAATAATGCCATGTGTTCCACTGCTCTTCCCTCCCTTCCCCTCAGAACCTCTGGTAACCACTATCTTTCTATCAATGTTATATATTCTTCTGTTACTACAATAATAATAATTCTACTTTGGTCCATGGTTGCATTCCCCCCTTATGTTTGTCCATTCTCCAGTCTTGAGGATTTGGGGCTGGTGATGCCTGCTGTGCTTCAGACTGAGAGGGAGCTTAGATATTATGGGGCAGACGGAAGGAATTGTTTTGCTTGCAGTTGTAGGTACTCTTTGCTTTTGGGGATGATGCTTTTCCATCATCACCATTTTGTTTTTTGTCCTGGGTGAGTCCAGTGAACTAAAGAGTAGGTGTCAGCTTCAACTCTGCTGAGATTCAGGGTTTGTACAATGATGTTAGTAAAGCAGTTGTTGCCAGGCATCACAACTATCTGGAATATACAAAATATGCTTTTTTAACTTCAGTATTAGAACCTTATTGAATCTTCTGATTTTTTTTAAAAAGATGCTTCAAATTAGAAAAGAATAAAGATTGGAAAGATCAATAAACCACAATTGGATCAGCACTGCAAAAGGTTTTTTTCATCAATATACCTTATGTTGCATTTGTAAATTACCTTCAAAGATGGAAAACTCAAATTTTTAAAGAAGCAGCATCAACAACAGTTATTTGCTTATAATTCTTTCAGTTTTATTGTATGTAAATGATAGATGCTAAGCCAAACATGCTGTATGTTAATTTTTCTTGTCTTTCACATTTGTTTAAATAACAAACCTAGGATTTGATTATGTTTCATCAAAACGAAAGTACAAAGATTTTAAGTGTTAGTTGAGAAAGCTATTCATTAAGAGTGTTCTGCTTTCTAGAAAAACACAGTAGCTATAATACATATACATATGCATACATACTGTAATGGTTTGAGTTTGATTTAATTATGAATTCCAAAAATATAGATTAGATTATGTTTGTAAACTAATCTGTTCATCTGGGTATGATTAAGTTATGAGTAGGGCGTTAACTGCCACGTCAGTGAGACGTTGAGCCCCACCCCTTGGTGGGCGTGGTCTCCAGTATGGAAGGCTAGATAAGAGGCAGCAGAGAAAAGCAGATTGAGAGAAGCAGATTGAGAGCAGAGCTTTGGAGAAGGAGACTTGAAAAGCAGTTCTGATGCTGGAGTCAGCCGTTCGCCCGATAGTCTACAGCTGAACTTGTGGTGAAAGCAGAAGCTAAGACCGGAGAGAAACGCAGCCCCGGGAACAAAGGAATCCGGAAGCCTGAACCCTGGAGACGTCGGCAGCCATCTTTCTCCAACACGTGGACTTTGGTATGGGAAGAAATTTCTGTTTGTGGCCTGGTAACTGTAAGCTTCTACACCAAATAAATACCCTTTTGTAAAGACCGACCAATATTTGGTATATTTCAAAAGGCACACCTTTGGCTGACCAAAACACATACATACATGTATGCATGTATATACATATACATATATTTATATACATATCCACACACCATTTTGTTTGGGAATAATATGAAGCAAACTTCTATAAACTGAAAAGTATATAATAAAACGTA
>PVKH010020316.1:0-14616 GCA_004027955.1 Chaetophractus vellerosus | reverse complement strand
CAGAGGAACCTGGAAGCCTGAACCCTGGAGACGTCGGCAGCCATCTTCCTCCAACACGTGGACTCTGGTATGGGAAGAAATTTATGCTTTGTGGCCTGGTAACTGTAAGCTTCTACCCCAAATAAATACCCTTTATAAAGACCGACCAATCTTTGGTATATTTCAAAAGGCACGCCTGTGGCTGACCAAAACAACCACTGAGCTACACCCACTCCACCTACAAACTGATTTTTTTTTTTTTTTGAGGTAGCAAAGGCTGGGAAATGAACCTGGTACCTCATATGTGGGAAGCTGGTGCACAACCACTGAGCTACATTGGCTTCCCTGAGTTGGTTTTTTTGTTTGTTTGTTTTGCTTGTTGTTTGTTTTTGGTTTTGTTTTTTTTGGGGGGGCACCCAGAATCAAACTCAGGACCTCCCATGTGGAAGGTAGGCACTTAACTGCTTGAGCCACATCTGCTCCCAAATTGATTTTTAAAAGAAAAATAAAACAACAAAATATTGTCAAAACATGAACTGACAATTTACAGAATAATTCATATGAAAAACAAACCTATGAATATGAATATTCTGAATAAATAGCAATTGAGTAAATGCAAAAAAGTGAGGCATTTTTTCCTCGTTAAATTAATAATAATCAGTAGTACTGACACAATCTTGTCAGGAAGTAAATGTGGATAAACAAGAACTCTCAATAACTCTTAGTTTATAGAATAGAATATTATGGAAAAGCCAATGTACCATATGACAAAAAGAAAACTATTCTTATCTGTAAAACCAGCAATATTCTATGATTCCTCTGTACAAAAATGCTTTCAGATATACAACATAAAAATTTATAAGTATCTTCACTGAGAATTAAGTGCTGTAATGAAAATGTTAAGCAATCTAAATTTCCAGCATTAGAAAAAAATGTTAAGAAAAATATATATGACCTATACCGATGGAATATTATATAGCAATTAAAATGAATAAAACAGTTCCATAGTATCTAACATGGAAATGTCTCCATAACACATTGTTAGGGGGAAAGCTCAAGTCATGGATAGTACATAAAATTTTATTTCCTTTATTCCAAAAATAAATAATAATATATATGTGTGAGTATTTATGTAGAAATATTTATCAGCACACATGCCAACATTTCAAAAGTGACACTACCACCACTTCCACTACAACCCAAGCCTCTTCCGGAATTTCTTACCTGGACTACTCAATAGACTCCTAACTAGTCACACAACATTCTCTCTTACTCCTCCCCCTCTATACACTAATGTCCACAACAGAATTTTTTAAAAATGGAAATCAAATTGCATTTCTCTGCTGCTAGGGTGGGTAGGAAAAGTGCAGAACTTCTAGTGAGCTGAAGCATGCCTACCTCTTTGACGACACATTCTCCTTTCAATCTCCCCTTCACATCTTCACTGACCTTATTTTTCCTTGAACAACCTAAGGTTTGTTGGATTTATTGTTCCTTTTGCCTGGAAGTGTCTTCACTCACATTTTTACATGAGTATACATCATTCAGTTCTGCTTAATGTCACTCCCACAAAGAGGCTGCTGTAATCATCCTGGCTAAAATATAGCCATACCTCTTCTCTCTATAGTTTACTTTATTTATATTTATAGCATTTATCTCAACCTGAGATTGTGTTATATATGCATTCATTTACTTGGTTATTGTTTATTTCCATCACTGGAATATATTCTCCAAGTGGTAAACACTTTTTCTATCTTGTTTATCCCTGTATCCTCAATGTCTAGAAAAGTTCCTGGCACATAGCAGGTGACCATAACTATCTGTTTATTACAACATAGCATACTGGTTAAGAGCTAAAACTTAGTGACTAGTCCAATTGGGCTATTGTTTCAGCAGTTTTAACAATTCCTGATTGAGTCTATGTGTCACAGTTTTAAAAAATCTAGTTACTACTTTGTCCCATAAACTGCAATAGAACCTGGCAGCCCAGAGTGTCTCTAGCATGAATTCTTACCACTTTCATTGTCCTACTAACGTTCCAATAAAGTTGTCAAATCACCTGCTGGATTCCAATTTTCTATGTCTTCCATGAGATACCTGACTTCAGTCTTTTTATTTATTTCTTTTTTTTGCATTTCCAATTAAAAATGTTTGAACACACATAATGCACAATAAACCATTGGAAGCTAGCAGCAGAAGAAAGGGCTTGGAACAAAGTCTGATTTAGAAATATGTTCAGCAGTACCATAGAATTTAGTATAAAAAGAACATCCTGGCATGTAACTCAGAACCTTAAACTACCTTAAGGTGGACTGTTTTGCTTACACCACCTCCACTGAAGCACCAGGTGCCTCTGGACTCTCAGAAGACACTCGCTGAAGTACCTGAACAAGGCAGTGTTAACAATAAGCACTTCCAATGATCCTAAATTAGAACGGACTCAAGAGGCAGAAAGTGAACTTTTAAAAGATGTTTGCCAGAGAATCATCTGGTAAGAAGCCATTTTTGGAAAATAATCTGTCTAATGAGAAAAAAAAAAAAGTGAAGAAAAAGTGGGATGTGGGTTTTGCTATTTTCGACTCTTTGTTTTGCTTTCAGCAAGGTGTCTATAATCCTTGCTGTGAATATTGTACATGCTGTCTGGGTCTTCTATGATGAGAACTGCAAATGAAATCATGTCAAGCCATGGCACATGACATGCAGGGGAGGGATAGCCTAAATTAGTAACTTAACGGCAATTGTATCTGGAGAAAGAGCTGCTGAAAACAAAAGATACATTAATTTGTTTTCTATTTTGGATACTGTAAGCGCCAAAAGGAAGCTTTTGGAAAACTGAATAGACAATCAAAACTATGGTTAGCCATGAGCATATAATTCCAGTTATTAGCCAATCTACATATTCATATCCTAGAAAGAAAGGGATGAAAAATTAATCTTCTGGATTCTTTCCAAAAAATCAGAAAATAGATGTATTCTGAAATGAAAACGTTTGGCCTATGTTAACAAAAATAATAGAAAAAAATTATTTTTCTAGCAAAATGTCATGAATTTGAGTGGACTGAAGAAAAACAGCCAATTGGTGTTTTAAATTTAAGATTGTTTCTCCAAACGAGAAATCCTAAACTTTTCAGTATTTCCCCATTTCCCTCTTCCTTCATAGTTCATAAATAAAGTAATAGGTAGTAATTAAACCTACTAATATTTCATTTTGTACAATTTCTGCCTCATACACACATCCCCTTTGTAAGTAAATAAATAAATAATGAAACACCAGTAGACTCCATTCTCTTTGCCTTACTGAAAAGATATAAACTATAAGGATGCCTTTGCCATTTCATTTTGGGAAACAAAATGTGCTATAAATATATAATCCCAGAGCACATTAAAGTATAGTTAATACCTTTGTATTCAAAGACAGCCTAATTTTTAAAGGAAGAGAAATGGAATTTTCTCATGCATGTTGTCCAGAATGCCAACCCTTTCCATCCTTCTGCAATGTTATGCATCTAAAATATGACTAATAAAATACTTCTTCCATGTGGGGTGATCAGTTAGGATATAAGTATTGCAAATTACAGATCTGTGATGTTGAGGGATACTTAAGTCTCTAATATAAGGTTGTTTTGAAGCTGTCCTTATATTCTCTCATGAACAAAAGCACAGGCTAATGGTGTGAGTCGGTGCACAGCAGATCCATTTTTCTTTCATTTACACCCCATGATCTACGAAAATAAAGAGCTTTCATGTACAAAAAGTAATATTGCTACTCTAATATTAGAATCATAACCATTGTCTCTACCCAGCAAAGAGGACTTCTGTGTCTTTAACTACCTGGACAATCTCATCCTTTTATTGAACTGGAATATTGTGAAAATTTCCTTTTGTAGTCATTTTCTTATAATCATCATATATATAAAATTGATATTTGCAGACTATGGATTAACTGATATAACAATCTCAATAGGTAGATATTAGGTATTATTCCTAATTTACATTTTTACTGATTAGAAAACCAAGATTTAAAAGTTAAAGAACTTGCTGGATATTATCAGACATACAAATAATAAGCACAAAATTTGAGCACAAATGTTCACTATTAGACCTACACAGCCCAATATGATGGCCACTAGCCACAAGTGGCTACTAAACACTTTATATGTGGTTAGTTCAAACTGACATGTGTTATAAGTATAAAATGTACAAGAGATTTAGAAACAGGAAATGAAATAAAGATTGTAAAATATCTCATAATTTTATATTGATTGCACATTGAAATGATAAAATTTTTAATATACTAGGTTGAATAAAATATCATAACGTATATCACTTGTTTCTTTTTAATTTTTTAATATTGTGGTTCCAAACAATTTGAAATTAAATAGATGGTTCTTATTTGGGGTTCATATTGCATTTGTATTTGGACAGCACTCTACTGGACCATGCTGTATAAATCTCTTTAGAAATATTCTCAGTTATTTACCTACTGGCTTATAAAGAAAAGGAAAAAAAAACACTTAAAATGTGGATTTTGATTTTGACCTAAAATTACCCGTGTCTTATTTACACGTGTCACTGATCACATGTGGATGAAAATCATTTTTTTTCCCCAAGACTGTGCTTCCCATTTTCCACCTGGAGAGACATCAAATTCCATGCTGTATGGCTTTCTTTTTTCTCTGAAATGACTATACTGTGCTATCCTATCAAGCATCATCTGTTCTTGCAAGGATTATTTGTACTGCAAAACTCTCAACACCTGGAAGCTCTGCCTGACTGGACAGCTTCTCCACGTAATCAAGAAGTGTCTGGAATTACATTGTCATTTTGGAGGAATGGGGCAATCATTTAGCAGCTGTCTTCACACTTTAGGGTACATACCAATTAGGAGGGGAGTGTGATAAAATTATAAATTCCCAGGTCCACGCCTCTATTGAGTCAGTTCAGGAGGTTTGTATACCATCCAGTAAAGTTCATTTGATCAGGCTGCTCAGATGGTTCTAATGCATGTAGCTATAGACCACCCTTTTTGCAACTCTTACGTAGAGAAATGGCTGCGTGTGCACTTGGAAGCAGAGTACAAAAATGTCAAAAAATAGTATAGATATCAATAATCAGAATCCAGGATTTATTTTTATGTATTTGTTTACCAAGGCTATCTACATTTTCAGATAATCCTAGCATAAATCAGTATAAGGAACTAATCAAATATGGACTCATTTTGGAAAGAGACATAGGTTTTGTATCTTTTTAATCTTAGAACTTATAGGGCATGTCTTTTTTAATTCTCAAAATTTCAGTATTAGCATGTATAAAATGAAATAAAAACACTTGCCTCACTAGAATGTCATATAATCTGCTTTCAAGTGTTGTAAAATGGTGTTATTAATTCTTTAAACTGTTTCCATCAGTAATACTTGAAATTAGATGAATATCTGGTAGCATACAGTGTTTAGTCTTCACTGTGGCTTAAAAGAAATACAACCAAAATTAGAAATCCTGTAGCATTCTGATATTTAGTCTCTGATTCAGACCATATGTAGGACATCTTTAAAAATTTTTAATTTCAAATTTATATTGTGAAAGGGTATCATTTGTTAGTGAAAATCTTCTGCTACTCTCTTGCTATATTATGTATATATGATATAAAATATGTATTATATATGATATGTTATTCACCCTAAGAGGGTCAATTGCTGATCCTGTTTTCTTTCTGGGTTTATGGATATTATCTACAAAATTCATGTGAACGTGTTGTCAGAGCCCAAAGCAAACTCGTATTTGCATTATAGAGTCAATAATTCAACTTTGCTATTTATTAAAGAATGTGCACTAGAATATTGAATCAGCAAAGATGTGGCATAAGTATTGCACAATATATAAAGCCAATTTTAATAATAAAAGGTCGGTACATATAACATGGGAAACATTAAAGTTATTCCCTATATATTAATGAAAACTACTAATCCTTCTCCTTTCTGCTATTTCACCCATCCTTTCATGGGGGGTCAGAAAACACTACTTTTTCCCCCAAGAATATTTTTCAGTAGAATTCAGTAATAACATGTAAGGCATTTACTAGGTATGTTATTATGGGAAAGTTAAAGTCACGCCTATGCCTTCCAGGACAAAGCCTGACAATACATGCACGTGTAGACTATAATAAGCATTCTTTAAGCAACTGATAAATAAGTGTAGTGAATTAAGGAATGACTAAATGAACAAGTACAAATATAGCATTAACGACTGTCAAAATTCAGAAGAAGGCATATCCCTGTCAATGATCTCGAGTTGGCGTATGTGAAACATTTCTCCTCAGGTGTCAACAGTCTCTCCCTGCCTTGCAGGAGAAGGAATACTGAATGTTAAGTTTAATTGTCATAGATACAACTATCTATAAGGGTTACAGCACAAACCAAAGATTTTTGTAAATTACCATATTAACTCCATTTGCCAGCTATGCAAGTGGGGCCAGAGAAAAGAGGAGGATCATTTGTGTGCCAGGTCCACAACAGAAAAGAATTCTAGACAAAATCCGGAATGGTAGGAAATGCAATTCAACTCTATCAGCTGAGAGATTTTCACTAGAGCATAGCTGTGGATATGCTCAATGCATTAACATTAATTAATAGATATGTTCAAACCATCAAAGTCCCTTCAAGAATAAAGCTGATAATATCAGAACAGAACAAATGGGGAAAACTAAGTGGAGGGATCCAGCATTAGTTGAGAGTTTGCTATGTGCTAGGCTCTTTAATTCTTCTTATCTCTATTAATTCTGATACCATCACTGAGAGGTAGGCATTACTCTAATTTTTCAGAAAAGGAAATTGCAAGTCTCCCAACTGCCTCACAAAACCATATGGTTAGTAAATGATAGAGCCAAAACGTCAATTCTGATTTTTCAATTTCCTGTGCTTTTTCTTCTCTGCTACCTCTCAAGGAAGAAAATTGCTTCACAGATAGCTGAATAATTTCTGACACAGCTGGTCTTACTTTTAACCTTCACCCAACCACTAGAACTTTAGTGCCTTCTAATGTTATAAGCCATACAGAAAGGAGAGACAATTATGAATAGGAAAATGTCCCCACATCCCAACCCAGATGGACTCTGCAGTCCTAAACAAGGCAGAGAGCAGAAGTACAAACAGGATGGGACTACGAAATCAGTAGAGAGTTTTACTTATCTGGGCATATTTTGAACAATCTAACTGCACAGACACCTACCTGCTGTGAATCCCCATGCTGATCACATTCATTTCACCACAACAAATTAGAGAGGCGAGAGGGAAATAAATAATTAGCACTGTGGCCAGTTCCAGTAGGATTTTCTGTCTAGCTATATGTATGTTTTCATTTCACAGCAAATTTGAAACTGTGAAAACAATCAAAAAACCAAAAAGAACACTTAGTTGAATGCCTCTAAACTGTTCGTATACTGTGTTACTTTTGTGCAGTTGCTGTAGGTCTTCAGAGAAAGAACATACTTTACTGAAGTGAAAGAGAACCTTGGAAATGAATGTATGCATGTATGTTAGAAAGGGAGAGCGGCAACTGCACTGAGGAGGCAAGATCTGAACTAATCCTGTTTGGGACAGGTGAGAAAAGGTCCATAATTGACGGTAGCTGACAGAACTCCATGAACTGTGGGAAACAGCGTCTTTTTTGGAAAGAAGACTCTGCCAGGAAGTGGATATTGAATCTTTGTGGAGACGGTCCTAGAAACCCTTAGGCAGCATGTTGAGTTGAATGGTAGTTATTGTGGAACTGATAGTGTAGCAGTTTGGTAGTATTTATGAATTCCAAAAATAGATATTGCATTATGTTTGTTAACTGGTCTGTGGGAGGTTTCACTTTTACTTGATTAAATTATGATTAGGGCTTTGATTGGGCCACATCAGAAGGATGTTGAGTCAGAAAAAATGACAAGGCACAGGAGTTAGTTGGAGTTTTTGAGCTGGTGTCCGGGAAGTAAACACACGGTAGAGAGCAGAGCAGCTGAGCCAGGAGAGAATCAAAGCCCAGAGAGAGACAGAGCCATTTGACTGGTAGCCTACAGCTGGCTTTGTGGAGAAAGCAGAGCAGCTGGGAAGAGAAACGAACCTTGGGAAGAGGATCATTGCAGATGTCAGCAGTCATTTTGCTCCAACTTGAGGCAATAGACTTTGGTGAGGGAAGTAACTTAATGCTTTGTGGCCTGGTAACTGTAAACTTCTACCCCCAAATAAATACCCTCTATAAAAGCCAAAGATTTCTGGTATTTTGCATCAGCACCCCTTTGGCTGACTAATACAGATAGGAAATATTATCTAACTAAGCAAGGACTGCTCTATATCTCCATTCCAAGGAATTTTTATCCCTGTGTCCTTTTATTCTGCAATATAACTTGAAAATGCCTCTGTTCTTGCACCAGCCAATAAGCTCATCTCCTCCATTTCAATGTGAACTTCTAAGAGCAGCAACTATAGTTATTTATTCATTCCTTCGTTTGTTTGTTAGATCATCAAATCCTAAAACACAATGGCTGGAACATCTGGAACATGATATGTTCTAGGCTTTGTGGATTAAGTAAATACATCCAATACATCCATACATAAATTCAACCTCTAACATGCCCTGACACACAGACAGTCCCCATGAAGAATTAGCTATTGGCGCCCTCACTTGATTCATGGTCTAGGTCCACAACCACTTTCCTCACCCCACCACAGACCCTCTTCACCATGTCTTATGAACACCTTGACTACTATTCTTTTGTCTCTGTCTTTTGTCTGTGGTCTCACATGCTCTCCTCTTACAAATGGCATTTTATGCCATTTTATTCTGCTTCTCTACTGCTCCTATAGTGCTCTTTTATTGGGTTTCTTCCACTCAGATTGGTACTTACAGCTTGAATAGATCCAGTTTGACCCCTCTAGAGGGCATGCTGACCTTATCCATCCTTCTCAGAATCTGCTCATGTGTTGGCCCATGGATTTGGCGTCAATGACCAGGTTTGACTTGTCCATGGGAGGTAGCCAGAAACATGTCAGGCACTCAAAAATACTGCTGGCTAGATAAATATTTAAAATACAGGAGGCCTGTCAAGGGCCAATGATGATATTGTACAATGAAACAGAAATGAAGATGGATCCAGTTCTGTGCACCTGACATCCATAAGAAATAAAAAAAGCTTAAATCACAGTCTCAAAATAAATTTAAAATATACTAGTTTTCCCTAATATACTAATATTTTCAGAGAGAATTTTGTTCTCTTGCCCTTTCCTGTGTGTTTTTTAAAAAAATTCTCTCATCATTTTGTTAAGATCCCTTTATTCAAAAACAGGAAATTATGACATAAATTAAACTCTAAATTAGCTGTACTTTGCCTGGATTCACAAACATCATATTCAATTCCCTGAGCTAGGCACAACTGCATTCCCAATAGGAGAGAATCAAGCTGACTTGGTTTCTAGGATGTCCCAGTGCCTGTTGCGGATTTGTTCACACACTGAATCAGATGCATTTTAATCTCCAGCTCAGCCCATATGGTCACCCCATGAGCATTCAGAATAATTCTCAGGTACATAGTTACTCAGCTCTAAAAAAAGTAGGAGCATGTCAGGCATGTAACTTATTCATCATCATCAAATAGTAATTTGTGAACCTCAAAAAAATGGCACAAACTCTACTCAAAGCTATTAATTTCCAATTCCACTAAATAGCAGGATCAAAGCTGCCTCTGCTGCCAGTGTGAGGGGCATCCATGGTGAGAGAATGGATACCAGAAACGTTTTCACTACCGAGCTGGGGTACAAAGCTTCCATCTGTGTAGGAGTTCAGGGTCTGTTCTGTGATTGCTGTTGCTAGGCAACTGCTTCCTTTGTCTGCTTTGTTCAGAACAGTTGCTTTATTTTTACTTGGTTTAAATGATGCAGATCATAATGTGAAATCATAAGAGAAAATAGGGAAATTTTTATATCAAAAATTGCTCTAAGGAATTTGTAATAATGTATGAGAACTAATAAATGTTGATGCAAATAGAACTACCCACAAAAAATTGAAGAATTATAAACCAGCAAGTCCCACCTACCTGAGATTTTTTGAATAGGTTATTTAATAGGCTGGGGCTTACTTTTGATATCATCTATGTCTGACCAAAATAAAACCAAGTACTTAGGCAAAAATTCATTAGTACAAAATACATCTTGAGGGCAATTTGCAGGAGAAAATAACTTTTGTTTCAGTGTGAAATGTTGAGATAATTAAATATATTTAAATCAAGAAATAAACACAGATATGAAGGCAAAATGCAAAATAAAGGAAAAGATACAGGAGAGGAAAGGGGTATTCATAAACTTTCCAAAATTTGAGAAACCTTGAAATATGCTATATAATAAATTTTCCTGTAAGAATCTGCACCTGCTGTAAGAATTAAACTAAATAAACGTCTTCATTGACTTAAAAAAAAAAAAGCCAAACTCACCTTAAACTACCACGTGATAAATTTTTTAATGGTTCTGAATCTTTCATTTTAAAGTGGTTATTAAATGAAACAAAAACAATGACTAAGTTCTGATTATGTTGCTTGTCACTTAAGTTCTGCCTAGGTCTTACATGTTCATTCTTTTTCTCATTTTTTTCGTCACCCATTACTAACATTGAACCACAGAGTGCCTATGAGAGCCAGACATTTTAGCACCTTATAAATCATAATTCATTTGATTTCAGTACTATTAATGAAGAAAGTACTATTATAATTAACTTCCCCATTGTAGAATGGAGAAAAGTGGAACACATAGGTGTTAAATAAATATCCCAGGGGTATCCAACTAGTAGGTGGCAGAACCGAGATTCACACCTACATTCTCTGATGTGGAGCTCACCTGTTGAACCACGAAACTATGAAATGTGATTTTTCCTCTGCTGCACAATTTTGTGACTACTTTCTCTATGTCGTAGGGAGCCCACTATGATTTGGATTTTCATAAAATTAGCTTCTTAATCAGTATGTTTTATCTCCATCTATTTTAATTTTCAAGCCTTATGCACCATGGGTTATAAAACTTTTGTACCCCTGCACTCTGGTTACAGTTGGCCATATCTGAAACGTGTCCAATATTTGTGTCATTAGTTTTTATGCATTTTTCAATGCTGCCTACAGTATTGCCTACTGTGTTCTAGAAGAACTAAATGGTTCTCATACTGTTGTTATAGCCTGGCTTGGTTGCATACTTATGAATGCCTTCCTGTCTCAATTGTATTCATTAGAAAGGCTTGTATTTTTTTAAGAAGTTTTAGATTACATAAATGTTACATCAAAATATAGCGGATTCCCATATACCCCACCCCCTCCCCCATTTTTCCCCATTCACAGTATCTTTCATTAGTGTGGTACATTTGTTACAATTGAGGAACACATATTGAAGCAATGCTACTACCCTTGGTCTATAGCTTACATTATGGTTTACATTTTGCAGCTCATAATTTTATAGGTTTTGATAAAACATATAATGGCCTGTATCCGTCAAAGCAATGTCATGCAGGACAATTCCAATGTTCCAAAATGCCCCATGTTACACCTATTCTTCCCTCTCCCTTTCCTCAGAACCTCTGGTGACCACTGACTAGTCACAAGTTCTTCCTTTACCAGAACAATAATAAATATACTTTAGACCATAGTTGCATTCTTCCCTTATGTTTGTTCATTCCTCAATCTTGAGTATTTGGGGATGGTGATGCCCACTCTGCTTTCAAATGGGAGGAGGCTTAGATCCCATGAGGCAGACGGATAGAACTGTCTTGCTTGTAGTTGTAGATACTCTCTGTTTTGGGGGGTGGGCGTTGTCCATCATCATCCTTTTGTTAGTTGTCTTGGGTGAGTCCAATGAACTGGAGAGTAGGTAGTGGCTGCAACTCTTTTGAGACTCAGGGCTCAATCAGCATATGAACAGACCAAAGATTTATGTCTCTGGGGCACATATTTAACAGGTATAGTGCTAATTATGCATTCAAATAAAATGAGCATAACAGCCATGTGTAGGAGAATTATAAATAAGTATAACTTCGATATATTGGAGAGATAAGTTATCATATATTCTAAGGTAAGGCCCACTGACAGGATGCCAAATTCCTGGGACTTTCTTCCCTGCAGAACATACTCTAAAGAGCATATTGTGGTCACTTGTTGCTTCCTTGACAGAAAAACAAGAGCAAGACAAAACAAAGAAATACTGGCTAGGACGTGGGAGCTTTAAATTTCCTTAAGGATGGTAATTTTCAAGAGATTCCATCCAATGGTGTTTTGAAACTAATATTGCCAATTCATATACAAAAGTACCATTTTTTATTACAATCTCTTTTATTTTTCAGCAATATAACTCACAATGAAATAATTTATTATTAAAATTATTATTGTTAAGTGTGAGAAAATCTGTTATTCTTCCTGAAGGCTGCTCCCTTGAGCACCATTCTTAGGTAACAGACTAGGTGCTTTATAAAAGGTAATCTTTTAATGGTATTGACATTCCCTAAATAATTTTATTTAGAAATTTTATTAATTGGTTATACATTGAAATATCACTTCCTGAAATAAAACATATAAAATGTTATGAAATGTAAAACATATAAATAAATTAGATTATAAATAAATAAACTATAATGTGGGGTCTACACTAGGAAGGCCTGTATGGGGGATAAGTCCAGAACTGAAAAATGAGCTGAACATCTCCAAAAATAAATGGAAATTTTGGTCACTATGTTACAGAGGACAAATAGGTTTCAATAAAAGAATAGAGAAGTATAGTACAGAACCTGCTATCAGCTGTAACAGTTATTTAACCTTTCAAACCATGTACAAAGCAGTGCTCCCTGAAAAGGAGAGGGATAGGTAAATTAGAGGGCATGCAGGAAAGAAGGATGAGATTTAGAACTTCTTATATTTTTAAAAAGACATTAGAGTTCCACTTCCTGATATGTTAGAGGATTGATTTAGGTAGAAGTTTCTTTCCATAGCATCACATAGCAAGGACCACACAGGTGCCAAAACCATTAGGGTCAGGCTAGGTCTTAATTAACAGGGAGTGGTCATTCCTTGAGTGAAGCCTTTTCACCTTTGCATTTAGATTTGAGCCATGGTCAGTCTACCAACCACTTATTAGGGACTCATCTTATATAGAAATGTAGACGAATAATTTATTTAAATAATAATTATTATAACAAGAAACAACAATCATATTATGCTAACTTATGACAAACACAACTCAGAGCAAGTAAGTAATTGACCCAGTTTGCATAGCAATCCTATAGCTAGGATTAAAACCCATGTCGTCTGGCTCAAGAGTCCATGTGCTTACATAGACATATACTTATTTTTAGTTTATATTGTTTTATTCCCCTCAAAAGTTTAATGAGAGTTTTCTTTTAAAAGAATCTAATACAATTTTATCTATGTCTGGGACTTGTTCAACTTCTTTAAAAGACTCAGTAACAGACCCAAACTTTATATCTTAAGGCTCACGCTCTAGCAGCATACCCTCCTATCACAAATGACATCCACTAGAATGCACATTGTCACCCCTGCTTAAGAGTCAGATCTGCTTAAAGCTAACAAAAATTTCCCTATCACCATATATCTTCTTGTTAAATACGAATTACCTTTAATATTATATAATCAATATTGACAAATAAAATAATAGCTTAAGTTCAAAGTATGATAAATACAACAAAACAAACGAGCAAAGCACAAGGACATGATACAGCAACGTCAGTAAAACAAATTACTTATATAAGAATATTTCTTCTACTTCTCAATGTACCCTTATTATGGCAATCTTTGATTTATTTCTCATTTTATAGTTCTTGGTTTTCATGATAGCTGTCCCAACAATGAAAATTGACTGTGGAAATGTCATATCTCCTCACACAATTACACATATGATTTATAGGCAATATCTGAATTTAATCTTGATTTTATATTTAACCTTTTTTGTTATTTGCTTAATTTCTTCATATTTGCTTTTCCCCCCTTAAAACAGAGTTATAGTGTGTGCTCAGAACACCTTGAGCAGCTGGTGATAGAATAGCTCGGGCTGCTTTTTGTTTTTTGTTTTTTTTATCTCTGATTTGTATATGCTCCGAGGATGAGGAATTAAAATAAATTAGCTTTGAACTGAAAAAAAATTGTATTCTAGGTAAATAAAAGCTTGCACTACATCACTACATGGCAAATAGTCCATAGCTCAGAAAATACATCATAAGAATTAGAAATAAGTTTAAATAGTTGATGAATTGTGAACCTACCACTTGTTAGCTAAAATTACAAACCAATTATATTGTACACTCAAGAACTGTACATTCTTAATTTTTGTAAATGTTGAGCCAAATAAAGATATATTACCTATATATATTTGGATGCATCAAAGGGCACAGAATTACTTGTCATTTATCATCATTTAAAATCATATTAAGGGGCCCGGCTAGATAGCTCAGTGGATAAAGAGCTCGCTGGGAAACCACATGGGAGGCCCTGGGTTCGGTTCCCGGGGACCTCTCCTAGCGGGCAGACCGCCTTGAGAATGGCAAGCCGCCATGGGCGGGCCGGAGCCGCCGTGGGCAGGGCAAAAAGCTGCCACGGACAGGCAAAAGCCGCCACGGGCAGGG
>PVKH010020315.1:0-14617 GCA_004027955.1 Chaetophractus vellerosus | reverse complement strand
CCATTTGTATTTCTTCTTTGGACAAATGTCTATTCAAGTTTTTTGCACATTTTTAATTGGGTCATTTGTCTTTTTATTGTTGAGTTGTAGTATCTCTTTATATATTATGGATATTAAGCCCTTATCAGATATGTGATTTCCAAATATTTTTTCCCATTGAGTCAGCTGCCTTTTTACCCTTTTGACAAAGTCCTATGAGTTGTAAAAGTGTTTAATTTTGAGGAGGTTCCAGTTAATTATTGTTGTTGTTGTTGCTCATGTTTGGGTGTAAGGTCCAAGAAACCTACACTATGTCTTTAAAATGTTTCCGTACATTTTCTTCCTGGTAGTTTCATGGTCCTGGCTTTTATATTTAGGTCGTTGATCCATTTTGAGTTGATTCTTCTATAGGGAGTGAGATTGGGGTCCTCTTTCATTCTTTCAGTTATGGATATCAGTTCTCCCAGCATCATTTGTTAAAGATTTCTTTTAGCATTGTTTTGTAGTTTTCTGAATATATATCCTGTACTTCTTTGGTTAAATTGATTACTAGGTATTTGGTCTTTTTCTTGCTATTGTAACTGGAATTTTCCCCCGATTTCCTCCTCATGTTGTTGTTCAATAGTAGTGTACAGAAACATTACTGATTTTTGCATGTTTATCTTGTACCCTGCCACTTTGCTGAACTCATTTATTAGCTCAAGTAGCTTTGTTGTAGACACTTCAGAATTTTCTAAATGTAGGATTATGTTATCCATGGATAGTAAGAGTTTTACTTCCTCTTTTCCTATTTGAATGCTTTTTTCTTTCTTGTCTAATTGCTCTAGCTAAAACTTCTAGCACAATGCTGAATAGCAATTGTGACAGTAGGCATCCTTGTCTTGTTCCCAATCTTAGAAAGCTTTCAACCTTTCCACATTGAGTTTGATGTTCGCTATGGGTTTTTCATATAGTCCCTTTATCATATTGAGGAATTTTCCTTCTATTCCTATCTTTCCAAGTGTTTTTATCAAGAAAGGATGCTGGACTTTGTCGAATGCCTTTTCTGCATCGATTGAGATGATCATCTGGTTTCTTTTCTCTTCAATTTGTTAATGTGGTGTGTTATGTTAATTGATTTTCTATTTTGAACCACCCTTGCATACCAGGAGTAAATCCCAGTTGGTCCTGGTGTATAAATCTTTTGAAATGCTGTTGGATTCTATTTGCAAGTATTTTGTTGAGAACTTTTGCATCTATGTTCATTAGAGAGATTGGTCTGTAATTTTCTTTTCTTGTAGTGTCTTTAACTGGCTTTGGTAGTAGGGTGATGTTAGCCTCATAAAATGTATTGGGTAATTTTCTTCCTCTTCAGTTTTTTAGAAGATTTTCACAGGATTGCTATTAATTCTTCTTGAAATTCGTGTAGAATTCACCTGTGAAACCATCTGGTCCTGGACTTTTTTTCTGTTGGGAGACTTTTGATGACTGATTTCTTTAAATGTGATTGGCTTGCCAAGTTTTTGCATTTCTTGTAGAGTCAGTGTAGGTTGCTTGTGTATTTCTAGGAATTTGTCCATTTCATTTAGGTTGTCTAGTTTGTAAACAGTTTCTCATAATATTCTCAAGTGATCATTTTTTTTTGGTGGGGTCAGTTGTACCTTCACCCTTTTCATTTCTGATTTTATTTATTTGCATCTTTTGTCTTTTTTCTTTGTTAGTCTAGCTAGGGGGTTGTCAATTTTATTGATCTTCTCAAAGAACCAACTCTTGGTTTTCTTGATTTTCTCTCTTTGTTGTTGTTGTTGTTGTTGTTCACAATTTCATTTATTTCTGCTCTTATCTTTATTATTTCTTTCCTTCTGCTTGCTTTGGGAATGGTTTGCTGTTCTTATTCTAGTTTCTCCAGTTGTTTAGTTAGATCTTTGATTTTAGCTCTTTGTCCTTTTTTAATATAGGCATTTAGGGCTATAAATTTCCCTCTCAGCACTGCCTTTGCTGTATCCATAAGTTTTGATAAGTTGTGTTCTCATTTTCATTATTCTAAATATATTTACTAATTTCACTTACAATTTCTTCTTTGACCCACTGATTGATTAGGAGTGTGTTGTTTAACCACCCCTCCAACATTTGCTAATTTCCCCCTTTGCCGTATATTTTTGATTTCCCGTTTCATTCCATTATGGTCTGAGAAGGTGATTTGTTTAATTTCAGTCTTTTTATATTTATTGAGACCTGCCTTGTGATCTAACATGTGGTCTATCCTGGATACAGATCCATGAGCACTTGAGTAGTATGTATACCCTGCTGATTTGGAATGCAACAATCTGTATATGTCTGTTAGGTCTTGCTCATTTATCATATTGTTCAAGTTCTCTGGTTCCTTGTTTATCTTCTGTCTAGGTGTTCTATCTAATGTGAATGGTGCGTTGAAGTCTCCAACAACTATTGAAGAGATGTCTATTTTTCCCTTGTTTTGCCAGAATTTGCTTCATGTATTTTGGGGCACCCTGGTTAAGTGCATAGATATTTATGACTGTTATTTCTTCCTGGTAGATTGTCCCTTTTATTAATATATAATGGCCTTCTGTATCTCTTATGACTTTTTTGCATTTAAAGTCGGTTTTGTCCAACGTTAGTATAGTTACCCCTGCTCTTTTTTGGTTATTGCTTATTTGGAATATCTTTTCCGACCTTTCACATTCAGCCAGTTTGTATCCCTGGGTCTAAGGTGAGTTTCTTGTAGGCAGCATATGAATGGCTCATGTCTTTTTAATCCATTCTGTTCAGCTTATATATTTTGATTGGGGAGTTTAATCCATTCACATTCAATGATATTACTGTAAACGCACTATTTTCTTCCACCATTTTATTTTTTGGATTTCATATGTCCTATCTTATTTTCCTCTGTCTTTTTACTCTTTTGGTTATCCTTTCTGTTGTTCTTGTCTTCTACAATCTCCTCCAAGCCTCTCACTCCTGTCTTTTTCTTTGGGGCTTTAAGGCTCCCTTTAATACTTCCTGGAAAAGTGTATTCTTTTTATAATTTCTCTTAGTTTCTGTTTGTGAATATTTTAAACTCACCTTAATATTTGAAGGATAATTTTGCCAGATAGAGAATTCTCTGCTGGCAATTTTTTTCTTTAATTATCTTTATTGTATCATACCACTGTCTTCTTGCCTCCATGGTTTCTGATGGGAAATCTCCACCAAGTTGTACTGGGCATCCCTTGTATGTGATGGTTAGCTTCTCCCTTGCTGCTCTCAGTATTTTCTCTTTAATTTTGATGTTTGACATTCTGAATAGTATATGTCTTGGAGTATGCCTTTTGGATTTATTCTGATTGAGGTACACTGTGCTTCTTGGACATGTAAGTTCATTTCTTTCAGGAGAGTAGGAAATTTTCAGCTATTATTTCCTCAAATACTCTTTCTGCTCCTTTACCCCTCTCTTCTCCTTCTGGAACTCCCATGATAACATATGTTGTTGTGTTTCGTATTATATTCAACTCCTGAGCCCCTGCTTATTTCTTTCCATTCTTTTTCTCTCTGTTCCTCTCTTTCTTCAATGTCAGATGTTTTGTCTTCTGTATCACTTATTCTTTCTTCTATCATTTAGAGTCTGCTGTTGTATGCCTCTAATATGTTTCTGTTCTCACCTATTGTGTCTTTCATTGCCATGAGCTCTGTTGCTTTTCTGTTCAGGTTTTCAAATTCTTTTTTGTGCTTGTTCAGTGTCTTCCTCTTGTCCTTTATCTCTTTAGCCAGATAGTCTCTCAACTCATTAATTTGATATTGGAAATTTGTATGAATCTCATTGATTAGTTGTTTCAAATCCTGTCATCTGGGACTTTGATATATTCCTGTTTGGGCCATTCCTTCCATTTTCTTAGTATGGCTTGTAATTTTTTGCTGATGTATAGGCATCTGATTATGATGGTGACTTTTCTCAAATGCTCAATTTTTCTCTCTTTTGAAGGGATTTAGTGGCGAGAGGATGTTTGTTACTGCTGCTCTTTGATTCTAGGTTCAACCTGTTCTGGGTCTTTAGGATTGTCCCTGTTAGTTGCTCAGGTATGGGCCCTGGACCCAGTAATGGGTTGCGGATCCGCTTCCCAAGGCCTTAGGAAGAGAGGCTGAAAAGGCTGGGGAAAGCTTCTCTTTCTTTTTCCTCACATGCATGTCCTTTGTTGGTCAGAAGATGGTGCTCTTTGACAGCCTTCTCAGTTCAAAACCTGGTGGCTGTGTGTTCCCTGCAACATGGACCAAATCAGTGTATTTGAGGATACTGCCTAGAGGCTAAGAGCCTCATTATTCAAACTTTCTCAGAGGTTGTTTTCCAACTTTGCTGGTAGCCCCCTCTTTTCCTGGGTAGGAAATAATTCCACTCCCTTCTGCATCCTCAACAACTAGTCCTGGTCAGTAGGGAGATTTTTTGAGAGGGTTGGATCTCTTTAGTCCCATGCATGTTCCCAACAATGGCGTGGCTCCTCCTAGCTTGTAAGGGTTTGTGGGACACAGCAGACAAAATCTGTGGATCAAAAGCTGAGTCAGCCTTAGGCTGTGTCCCTCTCTCTTGAGTTTCCTGGGTAGCTGGATCCCTGTGGGCCCCCAGTGTCTGTAGCAGCTGGCCCTGAGGCCTGAGAATTCAAAATAGTCTATATGGTGGGGGAGGGCACTGGCAGTGCCACCTGCAGCTTAACTCACAGTTTTGGCATAGAGTTTCTTTTCTTTTGTCCCTCTCTCTTCTGGGTGGTATCCAGCCTTTCTCTGGTGTCCTAAACCCTAGAACATTTTTTCCAGGCCATTTCTGCCTGTCTTCTAGCTACTTTTCTGGGATAGAAGAGAGTCCTGTGTCTTTCTAGTCTGTCATCTTCCCAGTTCTTCAGGTTTCTGTGTTAGAACTCTTATGAATTATTCACAAAATTTAATTCAAGGCATTATGAAAATTGTTCGGGTTAGCTATTGGTGCTTTGGCATCCAGTTTTAGTAAAGGCTAATGAAATTGTTATGATATCATTTATAAGTAATACACTATTATGTGGGATATCAATATTTAAGAAACCCACTTTCTACTAATTCATAAACTTTAGCAACATTAAAGGTTTTGTGTGGCTTAATTTTGGTACATTAAATATTACTGGGCTTTTTAGAAGGATTCTGTTGAAGGAGTTTAGAAAATTACTTGTTGAATTGTGAGTATTTTACATTAGCCTCGCTAAGGCCTGTTCTTCCCTTAGTTTACAGATTACACTCACTGAGCTATCAAATGAATAGCAAATGTCTCCTAAAGAAGAATTCATCATTGCTTGTGTATTAGTCAGCCAAAGGGGTGCTGATACAAAGTATCAAAAATTTCTCGGTTTTTTTTTTCCCCCTGAGTTGGCTCCTGTGGCAGTTTGATATTATTGATGAATTCCAAAACAAATATATTGGATGTGTTTGTAAACTAGTCTGTTCCTCTGGGCATATTAGATTGTATTAGACTCAGAGGTTTCACTTTTACTATATTAATTCAAGATTAGGGCTTTTATTTGACCACGTCATTAGGATGACTCGGTTTGAATCCCCATCTACAGCTAGGCTACAGCTGTGGGCTATACAAATGGATACTCAATCAAAGACAGGGGAGTAAATACATGGAGAAGGAGAACACACAGAGGCAGATACACAGGAAGAGAGAGTGCTCCATAGACATGGCCCCAGGAAGAGAGATGAGCCTGATAGACTATAGCTGACCTTGTGGAGAGACCAGAGCTGCTGAGCCCAGAAGAAAAGAGCCCTGGGGAGAGAGACAAGCCTTATGCCAGCCTAGAGCTGAGATCGGAAGAAACTTGGACCACAGAGCCTTAAGAGGAAGGAGGAAGGCTGAACGCTCACAGACATTGCCCGCCATCTTGCGTCAAGATGTGGCAACAGACTTTGGGAGAGAAAGTACCTCTTATGGTACCTTGAGTTTGACTCTTTAGGACCTGGGAACTGTAAGCTTCTACCCCCAAGTAAATGTCCTTTATAAAATCCAACAGAGTTCTGGTATTTTGCATCAGCACTCCTTTGGCTGACTAATACTGCCCTCATCTGTTTGCTTGTTCTTTGCTTATTGTTTTGCTCCTTTTCTGCTTGTTTGTTTTTGCTTATTGTCTGCTCATTGTTTTTGATTGTTGCCTGCTCATTGTCTGCTTGTTGTTTGTTTTCTTTAGGAGGCA
Source organism: Chaetophractus vellerosus (assembly GCA_004027955.1). NCBI lineage: Eukaryota > Metazoa > Chordata > Mammalia > Cingulata > Chlamyphoridae > Chaetophractus > Chaetophractus vellerosus. The sequence goes on along the minus strand of PVKH010020315.1, from coordinate 8,453 downwards.
CTGGGAACCAAACCCAGAACCTCCCGTGTGGGAGGTGGGCGTTCAGTTGCTTGAGTCACATCCACTCCCTGTTGGCTTTCATAAAGGGTATTTATTTGGGGTAAAAGTTTACAGTTACAAGGCCTTAAAGAGTCCAACTCAAGGTTGATTTCTCACCAAAGTCAGTTGCCACGTGCTGAAGCAACTGTGAGGGTTCAGCCTTCCTCTTTCTCAGCTACAGGCTGGTATAGGGCTTGTCCCTCTTCCTGGGGCTGCAGGATCAAAGTTCTCTCCTCTAGCATCTATGGAGCTCTTTCTTCTCATGTGTCTTCTTCTATGTCTTCTTGAGTGAGTGCCCATTTCTGTCAGCCCACCAAGGGGGCAGGGTTGACGTGGTGGAATCAAAACCCTAATCTTCACATAATTTAATCAAAGACATCTCAGATAAATCTAATACAGTCAAAGGGGATCACACCCAGAGGAACAGACCAGTTTACAAACATAATCTCTTCTTGGAATTCATAAATAATCTCAAACTGCTACAACTTGATAATACAAAATCCCTTTCAAGATCATGACGTTTTTCTTCTTTCATTGATTTCTTCTTAGATGTAAATCTGTATATGCTTTATGTAAATGTTCATAGATATAATTTGTATTTTCTCATTTTCTATGGAAGCTGAAGGTAAAATGGAATAAGGAGCTATTGGAAATAAGAGATTTGGAATTTAGACCAGGTTCTGCCATTAATGATCTGCGTGAACACAGATGAGTTAGTATCCTTCTGGGCCTTAAGTTTATTTATTTATAGGATGGTAGAGGTTTAACTAGTTTAGTGGTACCAGATTTTTTCACTTCCAAAAAAGCCTGTTCATTTTGTTCCTCTACTTCATCCCCACGGACTTCAGCTTTATAAGATTTTATTTGCTATGTGCCTGTATTAATGATTTGTTTTAAAATTTTTATCTCTAAGGTGATATATAATTATCACTAAGCACATTAAGACAATGTAGTTCTAATTATAAGCAAAGAACTTTCATCTTTTTAAAAAACTTTTTTATTGTAGTAACAAATACATAGCACAAAATGGGCGAGGGACCCACAATGGGAGCACAGGCTGGCTTCACACCATGGGAGTGGGTAGAGAGGGGTCGGCAAGGGCACCATGAGCTTCTGCTACCATTTTTAAAGCTGTATTTTCCTGATTCTGCACTCACCCAGTTATTGCAAGCCTTTAACTGTTTCCTGGAGTTTTGAGGAAGATAGCTTTGCCAGTTTTTGCTATTTGTTTAAAGATTCTGTGGGAGAATGGCACCCTGGAGTGTCTTTTTGCTGCCATTGTGGTCAACCACTAAACCCCAAATGTTCATCTTTTAGTTAGCCTGCACATTCTAATCTTGTAAGTGTGTGATTTGCGTTAGACTCTTTGAAATATTATGAATAGTTTTAAGCCCTCATTGGTACCTATGGAGACTCCTAAGGGGCATTATTCCCCCCTAAAGGAGCCCCACTCAATTAGATGGTCTCTGGGTCCTTTCCAGCTTGAAAGTGCTGTCAGATAGCTTGGATAAATACTCAGCATTCGCTTTAAGTTTTCAATTTTCTTAGTCCTTAGACAATGATGGAGACCAGTCCTACAAGATGGCAACTAGTCGCTGTGTGCGGCTGATGTTAATCAGCATGGCCAACGATTTGAAAGAAGTTTGGATTGCAGATCATCCTTTTCTGTTAATGGCATATTTGGGGCAATATATGCCAACCTTGGCCTGGTGGCTAACCAGCAAGTTAGGAAAAAGAAGGATTGAGAACTTTAAGAGTGGTGTGGTAAGATCAATTTATATATTTCTTAATAATACATATCAACTTTGCAGCAAAATACAAAATTTTCCAGCATTTAAAAAGCTTTTCTTACTAAGCCTCCACCAACTTTACAATATACATACAAAATGTATGAAAAGTATTCTATTTCCATGCATATCTGCTGATTGATTTACCATAAGTTGTTACTGGTCTTAGAGAATGCCATTTTTCTCTATACTTACTGTTTGACCACTGTATGTTGTAACTTGTCCATGGAATATCTGAAAAAGCGTTCCCTAAATTTTTCATTTTGTGCCATTTCAAGAGTCCCTCTTTAGTGACAGTTTTTGCCCCACATCTCATCTCTCACCACTTGCATTGTCTACTCCTGACTCCCACAGTTCTAACTTACCACAAGTGGGATTCCCTCTGCACAAAATTCTCTTTCACCATTGCTTCTCCCTACATACTCCTACGAGTCCTATGAATTTCAGCTCAGGAGTCTCCTCCTTGGAGTGTTACCTGGCTTCCCTTTTGGTTTCTCCCTAGGACTAGATGTACCTCAGATTCCATGCTTACCTCTGTCAAAGAACTTACCACACTGTTAAAATAGATGCATGTATAGTGTATAGAGTGTTGGTTCCTTTTACCTCATTCCTGAGGTAATCTGTACATCTATGTGCCTATGTCTATGACTAAGAAAATATAATTATTCTTTCAGCATTCATTCTTGTTAGCAAATGTTGGTAAGTATGAATTATTTCTGAGAAAACTGTGACTATCAAAAGAGTCTCATGTATAAACCACATGGGAAATGTAATGAGTTAAGCCCCAAATTATAGATTACGATTATGCAAAGAAAGATTATTGTTGCCGATAGTTTTTATTAAAGTATTTCTTTCAATGATTATTACTATCTTTTTCTTTAGAAATCAACTAATAAGAATTGATACATAACAAAAAGAATTATAAAAATGAGAGATATTGTATGTAACATTATATCATCTACACTATTTAAGTAATGCACTAATTGTTATACATTTAGTTTGTTCTAACTTCTTGTAGTATAGGCTAATTGGATAAAAATGAATTAGGGTGAGAAAGAACAAAAAACAACACAAAACAAGTGCTTAAAGAGACTTTAGGGTTATATAAACTGTCCCATGATACACTAAGATGTCCAGAGCTTGAAATATCATGATGGGGGCGATTCATTTGCTCCCAAGTTGGAACGTGGACCAGTTTCCTTGGAGCCAAATCATTTTGAAGTGTTTTGGTAATGTTGCGACTTGACATTGTGAGGCTGGATCTAAAGATAGAACTTCAACAAAGTTTACACCTGGGTTTTGAAATTGGAGGATAGCTAATATAGTAGCATGTGTCCAGTGGTGGATAAGACTTGGGAGGGAAAGGCTGCATTACTAAAAGTAGGTGGAGTATCCTGTTTAAGAGCATGGAGTTAAGTGCCTGTCTACTTGGGTTAAATCCCAGCTCTACCCCATACTAGTAGCCCCATGACCTTAGGCAAGTTATTTCTATATAACTCAATTTCCCCATCCATACAATTGGAATTAATGATGATAATAGTACTGAGTCATAGAGTTGTTATGGGGATCAAATTAGTATATGGAAAGCTCTTAAAACACAATCTGGAGTGTTTTGCTTACTAAGTATTAGCTGTTATAAACAGCTTTTATTTTTCATCCTGAGTTTGATGGCAGCAGGATATTCAACCTATAGATAATAATAGATCAAAGACCTCAATAAATATATCTCCATTATCTTGTTGAGCTATGTTTATAAGCATTTAAGTTAAAAGAATGCCAATACAACTTATCCCAAGTTAAATGTACTTGTTGAATTTGTTTCTATTCTTTTGAATAGGACATATATGTCTGGAGCTTTGTATTTTTATGAATATCTTATTATTTTTAGGAATCAAGAATAATAGCTGAACTGAATTTAACCTTTGTTTTTCTTTGTCTTGGTGCAAATTCCTGGAAGTGGTAAATCCATATCCTCCCAAATGAAACATCACATCCAAGGGGCTATCAACTTGCATTGTTTTATTCTTTAAACAATATATTAAAAGTTCACAAATCATTTTAGAGTTAGTTGTAAAATATTTCAATTCTAAATACTCTGACCTATTCTTTGTGTTTATTAAAGTAGGTCAGGGTGTGAGACAGATCCAGAAGAGTAATAATAGAGAATTCAGCATTAAGAAATGGCATGAGAAGATGCAACCAAAGCTTTTTATTACCAGATAGAGAAGAGATAATGATGCTAGGACCATCAAAGATTGTGTGTGTGTGTGTGTGTGTGTGTGTGTGTGTGTGTAGATCTAGAATTTTGGCTATGGTTTCTCTTCTAATTTAGGCATTTGCTCAGGTTTTGTAAAAATTCTTAACAGTGATTCATGATACAGCTCCTCAAAACAGAAGGAATTATAAGCAGGGATTGAGTCATGTTCCTCTCTGTTACAGGATGCAGATTCCTCTTACTTTAAACCCTTGAAGACAAAACATAACTGAAGGATTACTTGCATTTTCAAGCTACTGGAGGGAGAGATGGAAAACATGAAAACAGCAATCTTCTTATGCACTGAAGACTAATTTGTGACTTTACCTTTTAATAAATATAACTTTCATTTCAATATGTAATGAACAATAAATTCAAAGATTGCCATGAATCTTGCAGATACTGCATTCTTGGATAAAAGAGAATTTTAAAATATTCTAGCATATATGCTTAAAATCTAGGCTAACAATGCTAACTAAAGAATTACTGTAATTCATTTTACGTATGTGTATGGAATATTTCACTCAAGGCATAGTGCTGGTTAATGAGCAGATACAAAGAAGTATCTGAAATGGTCCTGCCTCCAAGATCCTTGCATTGTGTTAGGAGAGTTAACCAGTACATAAATGACTATAACTAGAAAGAGCAGATAGGACTTAGAAGCCATCATTTATTAAATACTTTTTATATGCCAAATGTTGTACTGAAGTGCTTTGCATGAGTTCATTTATTCCTCATAACAACCATTTAAAGTCTGTGGTATTATCCAAATTTATTGATGAAGAGAGAAACCCAAGGCCACTAGCTGTTACTTTCCCAAGGTCACAGAGCTAGTAAGGGGAAAAAACCAGGACTGAATTCAGCTCAGGATGACTCTATTGGCAACTCCTGACTCTAGTTATTATAATTTTTACTTTAATCTTTAGTATTTATGGGAGAAAATATACATAGTGCATAAAAGAAAATCAACAAATATTCCTTTATTGTCTACTGTCAGGAGAGGTATAATAGGAGAAGAAAAACATGGTCCTTATCTACAAGCATTCACAGTTTAGCTGGAGCCCAAGTAACATACACAACATAACTGTAAAATAGTTGGGGATGTTGGAGGCCATCTTGGTGGCTATGCTTGGGAAAGGGGGAAAGTGATATGGTGAAGGTACACTGAGATACAGCAGGTGGAAGGAATAAATGCACATGTAGCAACATGGATATATCCTAGAAGCATGGTGATGAGTGAAGAAATTAAGAAATAATTACAACAATGCTGTTTACATATATTTAAATATATATGCATATATGTCACAGTGGGTGGAGATCCACAAAATAACCGAAAGAATATTGAATTCCCATCCTGGGGAGTTCTGCCACATTTTCTAATGGGACAGCAAGAACCCTCCAACTACAGAGGCAGTGACTAGTGAAGGAGGATGGGCCATTTACAGGCCCTTAATATTGATGACTGTACTTATGAACCCTTTCTTTTGAAATTGAAACTTAGCCTAGTATTATAGGTTTCCTAAGAGTTTCCTCCTGAGAGCCTCCTTGTTGCTCAAATGTGGCCTCTCTCTAAGACAAAATCAGCAAAAAAATGCATTGCTTTTCTCCTGGCATGGGACATAACTCCTGGGGATGAGCCTCTCTGGCACTGAGGGATTACTACCAAGCACCAACTAGCAACGCACCTGGAAAGACCTTGACCAAAAGGGGGAAAGGGTAAAAGCAAACAAGTTTATATGGCTGAGACTTCAAAGTGAGTTGGGAGGTCATTCCAGAGGTTATGCTTATGCACTTCTCAGCAGGATCTCATTGACTGCCACAGTAAATATTGCCTCAAATAGTGGGGCTCCCGAGGGCTCTGGAGACATCCAGACTCTATAGGCAGGGCTGACAGCTCAGCAGTTTGGGACCCTGTTAGTGGGCCCTATTTCGGAATTTATGCTCCCTAGTGTGACAGAATTGGATTCAATTGTGGTTCCCTTACACATTGTTCTTCTGCCCCTTCTATTTGGACCTATATTTAGTACTAGAGTTGATAGGTTTATGTCCAAGAGACTGGGCTTTTCATGTGCCAGTTGGGACCTGAATCTCAAAGACTTGCAACACCTACTCTCCAGCTCATTGGACCCACCCAGTACAACCAACAAGGAGATGGTGATGGACAATGACCATCCCAAGGAATGGAGCATGTACAACTGCAAGCAAAATAGTCCCATCCATCTGTCCCATGGTATCTAAGCCCTCTCTCAATTAGAGATGGAGTGGGCATCACCATCCCAGAATCCTCAGGATTGGGGAAAGAATGATGGACTAGAGTAGTCTTACAGTTATTCTACTATAGACCCACTATTATTCTAGCAATGGAAGAACTTTTATCATTGATGTGGAGGCAGTGGCCACTGGAGGTTCTGAACTGGGTTAAAATGGGTGTAATATGGGGGCACTTTTGGGACATTGGGCTTGTCCTGAATGACGTTGCAATGACAGATACAGGCCATTATATATCTTGTCATACTTACAAAATTGTGCGTGAGAGAGTTTAAACTATAATGTAAACTATAATCCACACTTAGTGGCAATGCTCCAATATGTGTTCATCAATTGTAACTAATGTACCACATTAATGAAGGATGTTGTTAATGATCCCCTACATTTTTAATGTAACATTTATGTAATCAAAGTATCTTTAAAAATTTTTTAAGTATATTAAAATATATATATGCATAGAAGGTAGTGCTCACTTTGCAAGAAAACATGACAAAAAAGATACACATGAAATATATTAAAGTGGTTGCTTCTGGTGGGGATGCTTCTGGTGGGGAGTGGAATGAGGATGTGTTACAGGAGCAAGTGTTCTTGCACAACACGTGATACAAATGTGCCATGAAAGAATTACAAATAACTGAATTGATAGAACCTGAAATAAAACCCCGAAAAGACTAATTGTTAGAACACTTTTAGAATGCTATAGAATAAGATAAATATGAAGCATGGAACAGACTAAGTGCAATAGGAGTTCAGAAAAGGGAGAGATCTGCAAAGGTAACCCATGATGGAGGTGTGTCCTGCACTGAGCCTTGGAAAAAAGGTGGAATTAGATCCAGGAGGTTGGTATACAAAGGTCAGTTTTGTTTCGTTTGTCACTGAATTCCCAGTATCTGGCACTGTGCTTGCTGATATTTATAAAGTATGTAAGGCAGACATTTCTTGTTTCCAGAATGTCATGAATGTAAACTCAGAGATTGAAATGAGAATGGTATGGGCACAAGGAAACACAGTAATGAGATCGATCTGTTCATTTATTCCAGCCAATGAAGTGTAGAAGAGGCATAGATAGATTAAAATGATCTTTAAAAATTCACTTATATGGTGTTTTTCTAGGCTTGTAATTAATTATACATGCTTTACATCCTCTCTCTGCCTTAGGCTCATTTGTCAGCAGCCCAAGATAGATAGGCAACTTTTTGTTAAAGTTCATTTTTTCAAAGTTAGTTAAGAGCTAATAAAACCAAGAGTTCATATACAACTGTTTTGAAATTATTATCTGCTCTGCTGTCTCATTTCCTAATCATTACCTTGAGTAGCCCTTTGAAATAGGAAGGAAACAATGTGTTCATTCTACCATTGCTGAACCTGAGGCATAGATGGGGTTATGCAACGTGACAGCTCTTGAGTTGGTAGAAGTTACCAGCAGAAGCTATGGTTTTAGAATTAGTCTGCTCAACTACTGGCTGCACCTGTAAGTTATGTGACACCTCAGTAACAAGCAGCTATTCAGAAGCAGATTTAATACTTCTTGTTCTTTTTTAAACTTTTTATAAAGATGGTTTAATATTGAACATACTATTTTATAATCTGTTCCCCACTCACTTAGCAATATAGTTTGACATTTCCCCATAACAAAACATATTTTTCTACAACTTGATTTTTAAAAGCCATTGTGTGGATGCATAATTTAGTTACCTGGGGCTATGCTGTTTCCATACATTCATTTATTCAATAAACTTATAAGGATAGTTGATAGGCTGGATGTCAGTAAAAAGAATTTTAGTATATGGAGAGCTGTAATGGAATTTTCTACTGGGCTTCCAGGAACATCCCTATATATAGACTCAATAACTCTTTTGTGTCTGAGACCTTGAAAAGGAAGGAAGGAAGAGAGGGAGAGCTTGGGCTATTGGTTTTGCCAGCGTCTTACCAGATAAGGGATGCCAAAGGGAAGACTCTGAACCACAGTATTTGGTGGCATTTGTGGTCCCCTCATGTGGCCAATACCTGCTCCAGAGTCCTAATGGAGACAGCTGTCACAAGAATGTTAGATATTTCAGTTGATTTCTATTATCCTATTTTAAAAAACACTTTTACTGAGGTAT
>PVKH010020314.1:0-14616 GCA_004027955.1 Chaetophractus vellerosus | reverse complement strand
ATAGGTTTACAAGAAATAGAAAGAGAAGAGAAGGTTGTGAGCCATCACCCATATGGATGTAATCTATGGTAAAGTAACAGTGTAACTGCATATTGAAGGGATAAGACAGGACGTGTAGCAGTTTGGCAGTTTAATGTAATTATGAATTCCAAAAATAGATATTGGATCATGCTTGTAAACTGGTCTGCTAATTTGGGCATGATTAAGTTATGATTAGGGTGTTAACTGGGCCATGTCCATAGGGTGTTGAGCCCCATCTGTTGGTGGGAAAGGGATCAAATATAAAAAGCATGGCAAGGAACAGTGTTGGGGTAGTTTTGGTTGTTGTTGTTGTTGTTGTTTTTTAAGATTTATTTTTATTTATTATACACCACCCCTTTTGGTTTGTTCTTGCTGTGTTCATTTTTCTCTGTGTTCTTCTGTGTCTGCTTGTCTCCCCTTCTGGGGTGACCTGCCAAGTAAGCTCACTGGCATGGTGGCCTGCCTGCTTGTGGGGGCTCACCCTTGCACACAGGGCTTGCTTTTGCCCATGGGGTCTTTTTTTTTTGCCTGCCCACGGGGGCTTGTCTTTGCTTGTGACAGCGTGGCCCACCCATGGTGGCATGCCCCACCCATGTTGGCTTGCCTTCTCAGGGCAGTTTGCCCATTAGAGGAGGCCTGGGGACTGAACCCAGGGCCTCCCATATGGTAAACTGGCACCCTACCAACTGGGCTATACAGCCAGCCCCTGGAGCAGTTTTGATGTTGCAGTTCTGGTGAGGAAGCAAAGAAACCCCTGAGATAGAGACAAGCCAATCACCTGAGAAATGTACAGCTGGCCTTGTGGAGAGAGGCAAAGCTTAAAGAGCCTCATAGTGTACTGCTGATCTTGTGGAGGAAACAGAGGAGCTAATCCCAGAGAGAAACACAGCCTGGGGAGAGAGGAATCAAAGAAGCCTGAACCCTGGCAAATAAGAGCTGTCTTGCTCCAACACGTGGCAATGAACTTTGGTGAGGGAAGAAACTTACGCTGTATGGCCTGGTAAATGTGGACTTCAACTCCAAATAAATACCCTTTATAAAGATGAACCAATTTCTGGTATTTTGCATCAGCACCGCTTTGGCTGACTAATAAAGGAGGGTAGTGACATTATTGGGTTAACAGGTGGATAGATTAGGAAGGATGGGTTAGAGGTCCAAGATACTGGGGCAGGGTTGGGAGTGGGACCAGGTGAACACTGGGGATTTGTGGGTAGGAGGTTGAAAATACAGAGGTGGGAATGCTTTTTTGGCAATATGACAAGAAAGTGTCACTGGTTCAGGGTATTGGTTGGGAGGGGCATTTGGGACAGGGTATACCTGGAGTAGGTTTCTAGGGAGTGTGTGAGTGTTCATTCTGTCATAATATGTTGTATCAGTGGGTGGAGACCCACATAATGAGCAGGAAGGAGTTGGACTCCCTTCTTTGGGAGGACTGATTTGTTCAGAAATAGACAGGCAGGAGTCTCTCAAGAAAAATGGAGATTCCTAATGGGAGAGTACAAACCAGTGTGTTAAGACTGCTTATTGCATGTAACTATGAATCTTGTCATCCCATGAGTCAAGCCAGGGGTTCATCATGGGCGCTGGGGGGGATGGGGTGGGAGGAATAGAATAGATTATACAGGAGGTATTTATTGGTCAGTGGATATGTTCTTCATTACCATGCAGTGATGGACACAGAGCATGGTAAATATCATCCAAATTTATAAAAGTGTACAGTCTAAAATGTAAACCATAGTGTAAACCACTGACAATGTTTAGTAGCTAGATTTCACTGTTTGTATATCAGTTATAACCATGCTACCATCCATATATAAAAAGGTATTAATATGGGGGTGGAGGAAAGGGGGAGGATGTTGGGTATCTGAGAGTCTCCTGTATTCTGTGTGTGACTTTGCTTGACCTAAAACTTCTATGAAAACAAAATGAAAAATAATGAGACACTGGGGAATGAGAGGTGGAAGTTGCCATGGTACAGACTGAACACCAGATATCGCAGTGATGAAATTCAAAAATCAAAAAAATGTTTTTCATATATTTTTCATTTTTTTAAATATCACAATCTTTTAATTTAATTATATTTTTAGTTTTAAAAATTATGTATTTTATCTCTTACATTTAAATTTAAAATTATTATTTCATTTTCTTGTTAATTGTATTTGGCTATTGTAACAGCTTCATATTTGAAGAAGGTTTGGATCACAGAAGGGTCACAGCTGGGGCAGGGGAAAATCACTGGTGTGGGTTGTCAGGGATGGGGGATGCATGGGAGGAAGTTCACCTGAGCATAAATACAAGGTATATAAAAATATTCAAATGGTCACAGGCTATTGTCACAGTGGGTGGAGAATCATTCAATAAATGAGTGAATATTGTATTCCAATCCTGGAGAACTCTGCCACATTCTCTAAGGGAGAAGCAACAGTCCCCCAAGTTCAGGGGCAGTGACTGGTGAAAGAGGATGATCCACTGATGGGCCCTTGATATTGATGACTATCCTTATGAGTCTTTGCTCCTGAAATCAAAACATAGTCTATTGTTATGGGGCACCTAAAGGTTGCCTCCCGAGAGCCTCCTTGTTGCTCAAATGTGGCCTCTCTCTAAGCCAAACTCAGCATATGAATGCATTACCTTCCTCCTAGCATGGGACATGACTCTGGGGGATGAGCCTTCTTGGCACTGAGGGATTGCTACCAAGCACCAACTGTCAATGCAACTGGAAAAAGACCTTGAATTAAAGGGGGAAAAGATAAAGACAAATGAGTGTATATGACTAAGAGAGTTCAAAATGTGTCAGGAGATCATCCCAGAGGATACGCTTACATACATCTCAGTAGGAGCTCATAGAATTCCAAAAGGGATATCACCCCAAATAATGGGGCTCCTGAGGGCTCTGGAGACACCCAGGTCCTATGTCAGAATGGATAGTTCTAGAGTTTGGTGCCTTGCCAGTGGGCCCTACTTTGGAGTTTGTGCTCCTTAGAGTGACAGAGTTGGACTCAACCATGTCTTCCCTGCACATGGCGTATCTGTCCCTTCTATTCAAACCTATACATGATGCTGGAGTTTGTGGGTATACATCCAGAGACTTGAGTCTTTGGGCTGTCCATGTCCCAGCTGGCCCAAACCTCGGTGGAGCAGTAACTCCTACTCTAAAACTCATTGGAATCACCCAGGACAACTGGTGAGGAGATGATGAGGGACGACGGCCATCCCAGGGAATGGAGACAGTTGGCAGCTACAGGCAGAATAAGCCCATCCATCTTCCCCCTTGGAATATAAGCCCTTTATCAGCTGGAGTTGGAGTGGAAATCACCATCCCATAATGGTGGGAATGGGGGGAAGAGCTATGGCCTAGAGTAGACTTACTCCTATTCTGCTATAGACATATTGTGACTAAAACAATAGAAGAAATTACAAACTGATGTGGAGCCAGTGTTCAGTGGAGGCTCTGGTGGCAGGGAAAGGGAAAAGCAGTTTTAATAAGGGGCTCTTTCGGGATTTGGGAATTGCCTTAGTAACATTGCAATGACAGATATAGGCCATTTTATATCATCATATAACATGCAGAATTGTGTGGGAGAGAGAGTGTGGTCTACAATGTGAACCATGGTCCATGCTTAATGGCAAAACCCCAGGATGTATTTTTTCAATTGCAATTAATGTGCCACACATTAATGAAGGATGTTTATGTGGGAGGTTGTGGGAGTTGTGGCAGGTGGGGCATATGGGAATCCCTATATTTTTTGTGTAACATTTATGTAATCTAATATCTTTAAAAATATTTTAAAAATTAATAAAAAATGAAATAAAACCCTAATAATGAAAAAGTAACAAGAAATATCAAAGATAGCTATAGTGAAAGTAATATAATAGTATAACCTGATATGTTTTGTCTGTTTGAATTGCTGGCACTTTTATGATTCAGCACCTATCAATTTCAGACCTGTCTCTACTCTCTCTTCTTTTTTAAAATTTTATTTCAGTAGGTTTTATTTAAGTAACACAGTCCGACTTCATTAATTTGAACTTTCCTAATTTAAAATCTAAAGCCACGTAACTCTGGACAGGAAAGTTTAGGTAATCCATGCAAGAATATAGAATATTGAAGTTCCTTAAGAGAAAACGTTATTTTGAAGCTCTCTACACATAAAAGGCACACAATAATTATTAAACACCTAATCAACATTAGAAGTCACAAATTCTTCCTAGTCATGATTTACATATTATTTGCTTTAAAAGAATCCTTATTTGGCAAATTGATCATTTTGTTCAAGCAAATTATTTGCATATGTTTTAACTTTTGCTGATAAAAGATGAGCTGCCTGATGGTGTTTCTTGTTTTTTTTCGGCTCTGTATTTCCCAATGAGCATTAAACACTACCGATGCCAAATATACTGAAAAAGTATTTGTAAAATTCATCGCATTGCATGAAGTCCATGAAGCTAATTCAGTTGCCTTATAGTTCACATTTTTTCACTACTTTATTCTGATTTTTCTCACAATCAGTCCCAGTTTTACTATACTTCTAAAAAACGAACTTTCTCTCTCTTTACCAACTTGTACAAATTTATTTTTAGTTAAAATAATAATCTAAATACATTCCATTTGTAATTGTTAATCTGTGGTACGCCAAACCATTCCCTCACTTCTGGGACTGATGCATACTGCTGTGCAACTTCAGCCTTATTTAAGGGAACTGTGCCCCCTGGGCCTGTGCAATGCAGCAGCCTGGTCATTTCCTTTTCTGGCTCAAGACAGAGGAAACCTAATTCATAAGATTCATTTGGCTACAGACAAGAGATGTACCATTGACCACTATTTTTTAAAATATTACAAAGATTCACTATTCTCTTTAGAAGAGGAAAGGATAAAAAGACATCTAAGGTTTAGTTTATTCCTCCAGTATTGTCAGAACAAAAATTAATTTTTTTATAGTGTTATAATTCCTATGGTCAGACTTTATCTCAATGACTGAAACTTTGAAATATTTGTTTGTAAGGTTAATAACTGTCTTTGAAATTGTTCACTGAGCATTTAAATATTTTGTCCATTTATATTCACATTTAATTACTGCTTTAAGTAAGATATTCATAATTTTTACAGTTTCAGTATGAACGTTTAAGTTGTAGTGACAAGATGTGGATTCTAGTACCAGATTTTCTAATTAGTTGTGTGGCCCTAGACAAGCCATTTTAGATTCCTGCTTTTAACCAGCTCAAACAAGGATAATCACACGTTTTTAATCTACCTTATAGGTTAGCAGACAAAATTTATATGAAAACATTTTGCTAATGTCATTAGACAAATGGAAGGTAAAATATGTTAGGTTTTATCATATTAAGTATTTTTCAACATTTGGTTGACATTTTTATGATTTAAGCAAAATAAAGATTGCATACTTTCAGAAGTACAAAATTCAATAGTTATACAAGGTAAATTATAAATCCACTTGTCCATGGCCTCATTTGTTTACATTAAGAAATAATCATTATAAAAATAGGTAAAAATTTCATGAAAATATTCCTATATATTCTAGCTTAGGAATTTTTGCCCATATCAATATACTGTCTGGTATTGGCCACTACATCAGGTATTCAAACAGTCCTATTGTCCAAAGACTTTGTCAAACAGATATGGTAGCTGAACCCTGATTTGTCCATTAGTCCATAGGCTAGATCAAGCATGTCATTCTCATCAGTGATTGCTTCTAACTTCTCAAATATCTACTCTTCAAAGATGAGATGACAAGGCAGGATAAGGTTCCCTTACATGCACCAAAACTATCAATATCTACATTATTTTGAACTACAACATCTAGCAGGGAGTCACCAACTTTTCCTTTGGGTGGTTAATATTTCACCATCACGGTTTATAAAGTGGACTGTTATCTTCTGAGCTACTCTGCGCAGCCGCCGAAACGCTCAGCCGCTGGCTTGCCCCGGTGCTCCTGCCAGGCCTGTGTCCCCAGAAGTCTGTAGGCTCCAGCGCAGGGTCTGAGAGGAGCAGCCACAGGCGGGCGGCGTCGGCGAGAGGAGTGGAGAAGATGCGTGGGTGTCAAGTGCCCCAACAGCGGCTATATCCCGCGGCTGTCGCTTCTCTTAATTTAGTAAAATCCTCTTTACTCAGCTTACAAATTAGACCCTGCTCCAGCAATATTGAAAATAATAATTTGCGGTGATATATATTCACATAAAAATTAATTATATATACTAATTCATGTAATTCATACATCTATCAGTTATTTTATTCTCCTTTCAAACATAAGAGAAGCTGATGAATTGAAGTGTCCTAGGATTATACACCTCATTGGAAGAAACAGGTTATAAACCAAGACATTCTGCTTCTGAGTTATGTGGTTTTACTAGTTTTGCTTACATTTAAAGCTTGTGACTTGACACACTGGATTAACTATGGATTTTACTAATGAATACATTTTAAATTGAAGATTTAGAACACCCCCTCTCCTCATATGAAACCAAAGATTTTGTTTTCTCTTGGCTGATGGAGAAGACGTGTTTGCCTAAGTAAGTATGATGAATCTCCTTAAGTCATATTTAACTAGAAATTTAATTTTGCTTTAAGAAAATAATCATATTTTATCATCTAATAGTATTGCATTTTCTCATTGTCTTATTTTTAAGATAAATTAAATCACCAAGTTTATAATATGGATGTTTCTAACTTACCTAACATCACAGAATGTTTTTCATACCTTGCAGCTGGATATAACTCCTTAAATATTTTATATGGGAACTTTGTCTTCATCTTTGCAACTCAGTATAAATTATTGTTATTATTAGTTCAAAGTAAGATTCTATTTTCTTCATTGTTTGCCTTGTCTTATACTTGGATTGTCTTATATTACTTGCTTATACTGGCTTCAAAAAATTGGAAAGAATACTTTCTATTTTTGCAGTTGAACAGTTTAAAATGCATATGAGTGAGGTATTTAGAAATTGAAAGATACATTTTTGTCATCCTCTTGTGAACTAATGTTAAAAGAGATTTGTGTTTGTCCGTGTCTATGACTGTCTTTGTAGTTTTCACTGCAAGAATCAGTTCATTTGTTGAACAACTATTTGTTGAGTCATGTGTGACAGACAGAGTTCTAAGTGTTGAGAATGTAACAGTTAAAAATAAATTAATAATAATTTTAAATATTTGCAGAAAATTCACATTTCAAAAAAATCAGGTTTCTTCCACTTTTTGATTTAATTCTGATAGTTTTAGTTTTCTTTAAAATTTTTAAGAATTCAAATTTATTGTAATATTTTGTTTCTCTTTCACTCCTTACATTTCCCACATTGTATTTATCTCTTTGTTTATTCTACTTCATTAGCCTTGTTACATGCTATTTTATATATTTTATTGAAATCTTCAAAGTAATCCCTACCTTTCTTAATATTTCTCCTTATCTCAGTTTGTGAGTACATTCTCTTTATTCTTTATTCTTCATATTTTCCTTAGGTTATTTTTTTTATATTTTGTCAAATTTTTTTGACTTGAATGTATAAATTTATTATTTTTCAATTCTTCCTTTTTTCTTAAAGAAAATATTTAGTTATATGCCCCCAAAACCAGATAGACATATAGAAGCAGTTAATTACTGAAGCTTTATTTGGCAAATTCTACAAAATTCCTGATATTTTGTGAAAAGTTGTTCAGACATGAACATTGTTTTCTAAAATGTATGAACACATCACTAAAATTATGCTTATCAGTAAAACTATTTCTGTAAAATATGTTCATTTTACACATATTTGTAAATTTATATATATATTTGTGTGTTTATAAGACATTTTAATCATGTAAAATAATGAATAGAATGACAAAGAAATTATGTTTAAAGAAATAATTGTTGAGAATTTTCAAGAATTGAAGGACTTACATATTTATATATCAGTCTATATATTTAGAGTGGTATCATTATATCTATGGGAAACTTTAAAGATAAAAAACATACTTAATATCTATCAGAAAAATGCAGATCAGCTATAAATGATACATAAAATTAAAAGACTTCCAGTCAGAATGGAGGCAGAAAGGCAAGTAGATAAAGAAGAAATACTTTTGTATTGCTGGAGGGAGGACATGCTGGGGCAAGGGTTGGTGGGTTGTCTAAAAACAAAATTATATTTTCAAACACACTTCAAGAGGGAAGTAAAGAGTTGACATTAATAGTATAATAGATTATAGCATCAAAGATGATTATGATAATACTGATAAAACTGATTTATGTGTTTGTAAACCAAGGAAATTTAGGATTTAAAATAAATTAATACAAAAGATATGCTGGTGGTATATAACATTTAAAATATGCTATCTATTACCATATTTGTGGAATGATGGACATAAAACTGAAGGTTTGCCATAAATAACTTATCCTCATTATCAGCTTTTTGTGACAAAATATAACAGTTTTAATTTGTCTAGGAATGTGGCACATTATGTGGATTTTTTACTTTACAAAATTGATGTGATGACCATACAAAGGGTAAGCATATTATCATTTTCCAGGTCTCTATCATGATTTGGGTCCAAGTGGCATTCTATGGGATCGATTGTGCTTTTCCAAGCATTCAGTATGCTTAAAATATAGAATCATCTCATGCAAGAACCTAGAGGATGCTGAATCTACAACACCACTTGAGAAACTGAACAGTACACCTCACAACAGAAAGGATTAGACAAAACAACATAACTAATGTTTTTTAAACAATTATTTTGAAATAATTAAAAAATTTGGGAAAGTTGCAGACCTAATAAAAAAATAATACAGAGAACTACAACATACCTCCCACTCAGATACCCAAATTACAATTTTTTAACATTTTTTGACATTTTTAGATCATTTTATCATCTGTCAATCTATCTGTCATCATCGTCGTCATCATTATCATCTATCTCTACATGTCTGATTGTCTGTCTGTCTACCTATCTCTTTATAAATATTTGTGAGTAGGTCACTGTATTAGTCAGCTAATGGGGTGCTGATACAAAATACTAGAAATTGGTTGGTTTTTACAAAGGGTATTTATTTGGGGTAGAAGCTTACAGTCACAAGGCCAAGAAGCATAAGTTAATTCCCTCACCAAAGACTGTTGCCACATGTTGGAGCAAGATGGCTACTGGTCTCTCTGAGGGTTCATTCAGCCTTCCTCTTCCTCCTAAGGCTTCATGGTCCCAGCTCCTTCCTTTCTCAGCTGGAGTTTAGCATAAGGATTGTCTCTCTCTCCAGGGCTCATTTCTTCCCTGTCTCAGCTGCCCTGTTCTCTCCACAAGGCCATCTGTAGACTCTCAGGCTCTTTTTCTTCCTGGGGCCTCTGCGGTGTCTATGGAGCCATCTCTATTCTTCTGTGTTCTTCTCCTGTATATTTACTTCCTGGAGTTTCAACATCAAAAACCTCAACTTTCTCCTCAGCCCTGTATTTTTCTCTGTGAGTCCCCACCCCCTTGTTCCTACTGACATCGCCCAGTGAAAGCCCTAATCATAATTTAATCAAGTAAACGTGAACCCTCTGAATTGAATACATTCAAATATGGTCAGAGGAATGGAACAGTTAATAAATACAAGGTACCCTAAAACAAAAACCAGTACCAGAAAACAAATAATTACAATTAGCAAGTTATTGAAAAAGATAAAAAAATATGATTAATTAATCTGAATGAAAGACAAAAATTAGTAAAAATAAACAAGGCACAGATAGGTAAAAAAATCAATGTGATTTAATTAATATTAAACATTTGAATAATTATAATTCATTTAAATAGTATAGACAATATTTAAAAGGAAAAGATTCCCTGAAAGAATTGAAAAGCAAGACCCGAATTTATGTGGCCATCAATATTGCATTTTAAATATAAACTTATGAAAATAAAGATATAAAGATATGTAATGTTAACACTAATTGAAAGAAAACTGAAATGGTTAAATTATTAATTTAGTATCAGAAAATCATACTTCAGAGCAAAACAATGACATGGATCATGTAAGATAGCAGGACACAGGGTTGGAGATCACATGACAGTTTCAGTGAATTCCCCAGGAGAGAGAAGCTGGCTAGCTGAAGTAGTGATGGAAATTCTCCCTACTGACTGCTGAAATTATCACTTCTCCTTTTAAGGCCTTCTACTGTTTGGATCAGACTTCTCTCATTGTTGAAAATAATCTCCTCAGTTGATTGTAGATGTAATCAGACATAGAGGCAATTAATTTCCTGATGATTTAAATCCAAGAAATGTCCACTTGGTAACAATAAGGCCACTGCATGTTTGACCAAAAAACTGGACACTATAATCCAGCCCAATTGACACACGAAATTAACCTCCATGGATCTATACCTTAAACTGTTTAATTGCAGTAGTGTTCTCCATTTCTCTTTTTAGTTCCCTTAATTTTGCTTTTTATTTATTTTTTTAAAATTTTTTCCCATAAAATTTCTGTGGAATTTATTTTAATGAATATTTCATGTGTGCCATGGTAAAGTTGAATATTCTTATTAAGAATTCAGTTTCCAAATTGGATTGTACACAATGGGCTATCAGTTGATGTGTAAAGAGAAAAATATAAAAACTTCTGTTTATATATATTTTGCTGTCATTTTAATAAAATAACATTATTATTTACATATCACTTTCTACACAATGGTTTTCTACAAAACACACATAACATATCAATGCATAGTCATATATGAGGGAACAGAGTATTATTTGACTGAAAACTCTATGTAAGAAAATGTTTTCAGAGAATATAATAGTTTGCAAAGTAAAATATTTAACCATTTAATTATCACATCAGCACCTTCTGATGATAATAATGAGAAAATTAACAGAAGTTAGACTCCTGGTTATAATTATTAAAAATAATTTATAAAATGTACTTATCTAGAAATCAAAACTGTCAGAATTAATGATTTTTTCTGCAAGATTGCATGTGTTTGGGAAATTATCCAAGAGGGCAAATCATGTTGTCATACACGGTAGTGTGCCTAATTCAAAGTTTAATTTACAGATATGGACCATAATATATGAAAGACCTATGAGAAAGTCTACTTAAAAACATAATTTCATCATTTTATCTTGTAAATATATTGAAAGGATGCATTACAAGCAATATATGTGGTAATAGAAAAAGATAAACTATTTTTGTTTCCTTGAAATAAAGAGTTAAATGTTTGCAAACATGTCATCTTAATCTTAAACTTTCTCAACATAGCAGTGGTTTTGCATTTTATAATTGCTAATATTGTCTTTGAGTAATAATAATTTTTTACAGGTTCTGTTATCACATTAATAAAAAACAGTAAGGTTATTGTTCTCTTTCACCAACCACAGCTATCTCAGATTCTTCTTTGCATTCAGCTTTCAGATGTCAATTCAGTTCATCAAAGTTGGAAATGTGAAGGCAAGTTAATTTTGAATCACATTTTAACTCATGTCAACAAAATGAGAATGGCTTCAAATAATAATCCTATCTTTTCCCTGAATAAATATTCTCCTCATAATTTGCCTTACAGCCTCCTTTATTTGCTTGTTTCTAAGTCTATAGATTATAGGATTAAGGAAAGGAGGCACTATAGAGCAGAACATAGAGGAGATCATGTCCTGACTTGTAGGTGAGTTGGAGGTTGGCTTCATATGTAGAACAGCACCTGAGCTAACAAAGAGGGTCACCACAAGCATGTGAGGGACATTGATTGAAAAGGCCTTTCCTCTAACTACACTGGTTGGATACTTGAGCACAGTAGAAAATTTGCAAATTTAAGACATGATAATGAAGGCAAAGCAACCACCACTTATCAGCACCACACAGATAAAAATTAAAATTTCTTTACTTAAGATCTTAGAGCAGGAGAGCTTCAAAAGAGAGGGCATGTCACAAAAGAACTTATGAACCACATTGGACTGACAGAAGGGCAGCCAGAATGTGTTGCCAGTGTGGATTCCAGAGTAGACCAGACCACTGAGTACAGAGGCCAGAGTCATCTGGACACAGACCTGATGATTCATGATCACAGAGTAGTGGAGGGGCTGGCAGATGGACACATAGTGGTGATGGGCCATGATGGTGAGGAACAGTAGCTCTATGCAACCAAACAACAGCACAAGGAAAATCTGCTATGAACATCCAATCTGGGAGATCCCCCTGTGGTCAAGCAGGAAGATGACACATGCAGTGGGAATAGTGACAGAAATGTAGCACATGTCCAACACAGACAGATTCCTAAGCAAGAAATACATCTGGGTGTGAAGTTTCAAATAAAATGTGATTGCTATGACAATGAGAAGATTCCCTGTCAGTGTTGCCAAATACTTTAATACAATAGCATGGCATGTAAGACTCTGAGCTCCCACACATCAGAAAATTTTGTAAGCAGGAATTCAGTTACTGGTAGATTTGGGAATCTTAGGAAAATTTCCCTTGGCCATGAAGAGTCAGACAAATAATCCCTAAGAAACCTGGAGGTTCAACATGTAAAAGGAATTAGCCTAAGCACAATTATTGAATCACATTAACACATTTTTATTCTCTTAATTTGTTTTGGTCAGGACATTATAGCATAATGTTTCCTCTTCTCCTCTTTGTCTCCAGGATAGGGGTTAGCAGTAAAATATAATCTTTAAGGGCTTTTGCCTATGTTTGCATATATTTCTATCACTTACTGGTTATAAAATGAGTCTACTAGAAGTTAAGGTTTTACCTGGAAGATTAAAAGACTTTTTTGGTTACATATCCCCCTCTTTTTGCTTGCTCTTTCTGTGTTCATTTTTTTGTGTTCTTCTGTGTCTGCTTTGTCTCCTCCCATTGTGTTGACATGCTGAGTCAGCTCACTGTGCAGGCAGCTTGCCCTGCTTGCCAGCAGCTCTGCTCCACTTGTGGGCAGCTCTGCTCTGTTCATGGGCAGCTCTGCTCTGTTTGTGGGCCACTTGCCCTGCCCATGGTGGCTTTGCCCTGCCTGTGGCCACTTTTTGCCCTGCCCACAGTGGCTCTGCCCTGCCCATGGCAGCTTGCACTCTCAAGGTGGTCTGCCCACTCAGAGAGATCCCTGGGAACTGAACTTGGGGCCTCCCATGTGGTGAACCAGTGCCCTATCCACTGGGCTACAGCCGGCCCCCAAGATTCAAAGATTTAATATAGGTAATTTATATGCATCCCTGTCTAATTACTAATTGTAATGGCTTAACAGTTTTAGTTAATTATGAATTCCAAAAATATAAATTGGATTATGCTTGTAAACTGATCTGTTCATCTGGGCATGATTAAGTTATGATTAGGGCATTAACTGCCACATCAGTGGAATGTTGAGCCCTGTGCCTTGGTGGGTGTGGTCTCAAGTATACAGGCTAGTCAGCAGATTTGAGTTGCAGAGATTTGGAGAAGCAGATTTGAGGAGCAGTTCTGATGTTGGAGTGAGACGTTCACCCGATAGTCTACAGCTGGCCTTGTGGAGAGATGCAATGCACAGAGACCCTCATGGTTTACAGCTGAACTTGTGGAGGAAAAAGAAGCTAAGCCTGGAGAGAAACACAGCCCTGGGAACAGAGGAACCCAGAAGTCTGAATCCTGGAGACATCGGCAGCTGTCTTGCTCCAACACGTGGACTTTGGTGAGGGAAGAATTTATGCTTTTGGCCTGGTAACTGTAGGCTTCTACCCCAAATAAATACCCTTTATAAAGACTGCCCAATTGTTGGTATATTACAAAAGGCATCCCTGTGGCTGATTAAAACAGAATTGGTACCAGGACTGGGGTAGTGTTTTTTGCAATTACCGAAATGTTGGAATGGTTTATAAATGGGTAAGGGGTATTTTTTTTGGAGGAATTGTGAAATACTTGATGGAAAAGGCCTAGATTGCTTTGTAGAGACTGTTGATAGCAACATGGAGCCTAAAGTTCTTTTTGATAAGGCCTTAGAAGGAAACAATTGTGGGATGGATGCTAAAGAGACTTTTTATGATGTCTTGGAAGTAAATGAAGAAACTATTATTGGAAACTGGAGGAAAGGCGATTAATGTTTTAAAGTTGCAGAGAACTTAGCTAGATTAACTCCTGGTGTTATAGGAAAGACAGAATTTGAAAACAGTGAACCTGAGCATTTAGCTGAAGTACTTTCCAAAGTAAACCCAGAGAATGTGGCTTGGCTTCTCCTTGTAGCTTATAGCAAAATGCTAGATGAAAGAAATACACTAAGGACTGAACTTTTGGGCACAAAGAAAACAGAAACTGATTCCAGAACTTCCAACGTTCTGGAAATTAATTTTCCAAATCAAAGTGCCCCATTTGAAGATTTAGCTAAACCTGGAAATTGTAAATCAGAATTGAAGATGCAGTTATCTAGGAAAGACTTGTGGAAAGTCTTACTGTCTGAAAGCTTGGACCCCTGCTTCCTGCATGCTAAACCAACAAAGTTTTTGAGAGACCTGTATGAACAAAACCACTGTTCCCTTAGACTAAAAAGGACATGGAAATGAGACATTGAAGGAGAGATGGCTTTATGGAGAAAACCATGGAAGCTGAGGTCTGGAATTAAGACATCTCCTTGGGCCAAGAGAGGAGCCCCACCCATGTGTCCAGAGAGGGTGAGTTTGCC
>PVKH010020313.1:0-14631 GCA_004027955.1 Chaetophractus vellerosus | reverse complement strand
AAAAAAAAAAAAAAAAAAGAAAAGGAAGATATAGAAGGTGCTTGGGCCACCAGGCCCTGCATGCGCTGGTGCACCACCAGGCCCCGTGAGCTATGCAGCAAGATGATGACAGAACAGGAGAGTGACACAAGGGAGAGCCAAGATGAGACATGCCGAAAAACCAGGAACTAAGGTGGCACAAGCGATAGGACGCCTCTCTCCCACATTGAAGTTTCTGAGGATCAAATCCCAGTGAAGACAGGAGGAGAAGGGTGACAAGAGAGTACAGGAAATGGACACAGAGTCACCCAGCAAATGGACACAGAAACAGCAAAAATGGCAGGGGAGGAGGTGGTTAAAATGGATAAAAGTAAATAAGTAAATAAATAAATCCTTAAAATATGTATAGGGGAGGAAGAAACGGAGATTAGTTAGCAGTGATACTTTGACAATGCTCATTTATGATATGTTAACAAATGTTTCACAACAATGCAGGGTGTTTGTGTGTGTGGGGGGGTGACTTGTGGGAGCCCTGTATTATGTTATGCATGTTTGTTTTGTAAGTTCACGATGTTTACTGAACACTTATAGTTGATGTATGTTCATGTATGAATGATATACTTCAATAAATTGTTTTTTAAAAAATTACTCTCCAAGACCAGTCCTAAGAGTTTCCTCTTTGCAAATTCTTTCTTTTCACCAAGCCTGAGCGAGAAGAACTCATAATTTTGTACCTTGTCCTAGTGAAAAAGCCAACTCTGAAAAGAAGAGTGCTAATGGTCCCAGGGGAAACATTCATTGGTTGGCTTCTCTGGCAGAATTCTCATCTTTGTGGGTTTCTCAGCTTCTGCTGACTGTAATGTTGAAAGTCAACTGTTTTACAAGAAGCCAAAGCTAAAGAGTCACATAAATATGTGTGTGCACATGTACACTTGTATTTCAATTTTTTCTTACAGATCACAGGGAAGGAAATCCTCTACATCAAAACCCACACAAGTTATACAATGGACTACAATTCTTGAATCCAAAAACAATTGAACATTTTTCTAAATACTTTTCCAGGTGCTCATAAACTCTAGATTTGAATTCCCATTTCAATCAGACCTGTATTCTAGACATCTGCTTTTTTTTTGTAATAAGATTTATTTATTTTATTACATATCTCCCCTTCCCCCCTGCTGCGGCGACACGCCGAGACTGGTCACTGCGCAGGCGCGGCTTTCCCCACTTGTGGGCGGCTTCTGCTTCCATTCACGGCCGGCTTTCAGTTCGTGGCTGGCTGGCTGCGCTCCGTTCGTGGGTGACCTGCCCTGCCCGTGGCGGCTTTTGCCCTGTCCGTGGCAGCTTTTTTTTGCCCTGCCCACGGCAGCTCTGGCCCGCCCGTGGCGGCTTGCCATTCTCAAGACGGTCTGCCCACTAGGAGAGGTCCCCGTGAACCGAACCCAGGGCCTTCCATGTGGTATGCCGGTGCCCTATCCACTGGGCTATCGAGCCAGCCCCTAGACATCTGCTTTATAATATTGCAGTTCTTAACATCTATGTTGTTCTTTTCTTTCCAGATATGTAAAATTCTTACCATCTGGCAGGGTCAAAAGTGATCATTTCATCCTAGACAGGGAGCAACCTCCAAAAAGATATATATGTCTCACTGGATTTATATTAAATAGTTAATTGAAGACTCTCACAGTATGACTGGTTTCCAAATAGAAAACTCCAGTAAAGGAGGAGAAATTGAACCGAAAATCATTTCTTTATTAAAAAAAAAATGTACATATACACAGAATTCTTCCCTGAATTTTAAGGAATTCTTGAACCTCTTTAAACCATTTCATAATTCATGGACCCTAGTTTAAAAACAGCTGTCCTAAGATGTATGCTCAATTTTAAAAAGATAAACTTTTCCATATAATGTTGAAACATGAGATTGTCTTAATTTAATCACCAACATTTTCAAGGCCAGTCCTAAGGATTTCCTTTTTGCAAATTCGTTCTTTTCCTCTGGCTCATTCACCAAGCCTGAGTTAGAAGAACTAATGATTCGGGACATTGGCCCAGTGAAAAATCCAACTCAGAGAAGAGTGCAAACATTCCCAGGAAAAATAATGAGTTCATTGGTAAAAAGTACAAGTAATCTACCGTCCATCCTTTTTACATTTCCTTTCTTAGTGTTTAAATTTCTCTTTACTCACTTGGATGTCATATGGTACAGAAGAAAAATCATTTATTCAAATTGGAATAAAATTCCTTTCCCATTTGATTATTTTAAATGAATAATCCATTTACCTATTTTGGATTCTGTAGGAAAAAAGTGCTGACTAACAATCAAGTGCTTGCTAGTATTTCTGTTCATTTCTGTAGTTCTGAGGAATCTATAGAGAAGTGAAACAAATTAAGATGTTCTATTTTTAGACCTATTATGTTCATTTAAATATGTTTTCCACTGATAATAATGTTGAACTGATTATATATGGAGAACCTATACGATCCATTTGTCACCTCTATTCTGGGCAGTTCTGCTTCTATGCTATGTGGATTAGAAAACATGAGAACTTGTACATTTTTGTTATTTTCTCTTCCCTATAAATCCAGGGATCCCCTCACCACTGGCATCCAAAAATGATATAAATAAGTACCAGCATAAGTGAATATGTTGCATTTTCTCTCATTAAAGACATATAAATATTTTCCAAATGAAAATAGAGAAGATTCTCATGTCCACATCAATGATAAAATTAGTTATTTTAAAAGTAGAATTTCTTCTATATGCTCTGGTACTGAATTTAGGAAGAAGGTCAGAATGAAGATTATATTTTGTTCTTTCATCCTATGGGTTTTCTGTTTTCACTCAGGTAAAAGCACTACACATACATGAATATTGCTATGAATTCATTTTTGGAGAAAACAGGACAAAATACTAATATAATAGAGCTGAAAATAACTGTGCTGTGCACTTCTGCCAGTGTTCTAAAGGGAATCACCACAGAAAATGCAAGGTGGCAGGTAGTGAGATTGGAGATTAGGACAGGCCTCCCATGAAGTGCTCAGGCTCAGTTTTTAATTTTCATCATTTTCCATTGGAGGTTAGAAGTTAATAGGTATCAAGGCTTGGCCAGGTTATACTAAGTCTTTCATACATCCAATCATTTTATTCTGCTTCTGTCAGTGACCAATACCCAATGAAACATCTTATCATTTACCCAGCAGTTTGTATTTTCAGTGCACTTTACATTCATTAGTGAATCATGAGAATTTCCACGTGAGGCTCAACTTGTATTAGGTCTTTATATTCTTTTCTGCTCTCCTATGTCTACCTCGGTAAGGTTTGCTAATGAAGTGATGAGGTTGAAATGAGAAGTCTGGGACAGTCTTTAAGCCTCCATCAATTTAAAAGAATCTCCTTATAGGTAGATATATCAATGTATGTGTATTTCTACATAAATGGGATCATACAGTAAAAACACTTCTTACACCTAATTTTTCACTTAATTAATTATGGATACCATTTTAAGGAACCATTTGTTTAATAATATTACCTACAAGGCTTGATTTGAAGGGCAGTAGCTTTCTCTGTTCCTGAAATAGTTATCAACACCACTTCCTTTTAAAGAGTCTTTATAATCAGTTAGTAACAGAAATGGAATCAGGACTCCAAACAATACCACCCAAAGGTCTTTTTGATAGAAATGGATCTTGAAGTGATGAGGTTGGTCATTACATCTGTGAGATAGATATGGAATTATGGGAGGCAATTGAATTGCCAAAAAGGCTTGGCAATACCAAGTTTATTGGCAATACATTGTTTCTTTCAAATTTCCACAATGTTACTTATAACTGGCTTATTCAGTAAATCACATAATCCTGGAAAGCAGATGTTATATATTTATTATAAAAATAAATCAGCATGGGTTCTTGATTTACAAAGGATCTTCAAAATAAAATTAATCACCCCTCACTATTATAGATTTAAATATTTTTAAACAGTGCCTAAAACCTTACAATTTTTATAACTTTCAATGTGTCTCAATAATTAGGAAATGTTGTCATGAGAGAATTTAGAAATAAATAGAAAAGGTCAGACAAACAAAGAGCTTATGTATATATATATAATATTTTTAAAGGTTTATTGCCAATAATTTACTAGCTTTTTTGTTCTGTGGTTTTATTTTATTTTATGTTCTGTGTGATAAGTATTTTATTCCTGTTGGAGAGAATTGAGACTTTCCAATAGAGCTTTTTCTTTATACCATACTGTCTCGCCAATGAATAAGAGAAGAGTTAAACACTAAAAAGGAAAATGTAAAAAAAGGATGAAAGATAGATAAACTCCTTAATATTAAACAAAAATATGAAAAAAGTCAATTGTGAAAGGTTAAAATTTAAATGGAAGAGCTTACATTTTAAGCTACACCTGTTGTCAGAAACTTCATTATTAATGGAAGTATTAATCTAGGAAGCATAGGGATTATATTCTCGGATGTCATAAAACCTCATGTGTTGGTTTGGAGCTGTATGTATGCCAGAGAAAAAACATGTTCTTAAACTAAATCCATTCCTGTGGGTGTGAACCCACTGTAAATAGGACCTTTTGATGAGGTTACTTCAGTTAAATGGTATGACCCAACTCAATCAGGACGTCTTAATCCTATTCCTGGGGTCCTTTATAAGCTAAATGAAAGAGAGAGAGAGAGAGAGAGAGAGAGAGAGAGAGAGAGAGAGAGAGAGAGAGAGAGAGAGAGAGAGAGAGAGAGATATGTATGGGAAGCCAGAAGCTGCACATTAAACAGGAAGAAAGGGAGAGGCCAAAACCAAGGATCACCAGGAGCTAGCCCCAGAATGCCAGTCTTTGGGAAGAAAACATTGCCTCGATGATGCCTTGATTTGGAATTTTCCCTAACCTCAAAACCGTGGACTAATAAATTCTCGTTTAGATTAGCTTAGGATAATTTGAACACTTGAACTTCAGCATCCTCGGTTCTTGATTTTCGTTTTTATAGAAAGGGGGAATAACCCGTAGGTCAGCCCGGAAAATAAAACACCTAGGTAACTGTAGAAAATATTTAATGGTGAAATAACAAAATTTTGTCACGTCGGCGTTTGTTACACATTGGAATCTAAGGCAAGGGAAAGAGGACTATTTAGTTAATATTGGGATGTCAGTGGAATGGTACATAAAAAAGCAGACATGGAGTGTGAATGGGAAAATATTATTCATCTACATTACATGGTCTAACAAGAAGTTAGTAATGAAAATCCGTGGGCTTCCAGAAATGGCCAAAATAGGCCTTAAGAAGCTGTTTTTTATCTCAAGAGAAATAGAATTCTAGCTTGGGCAGAGACAATGGGTATTACCCAGCCATCCTTAATTTTAGGACCTAATATTATTTCAAAGGTCTCTGAGCTGTTTTCATCACACACATACACAGACACACATTGTGTTCTATCTTCTCCACAACTCTCTGACCTAGGTGTAATTTCCCCCTTTCTATAAAACTGAAAACCAAGAGCCAAGGATGCTGAAATTCAAGTGTTCAAATGATCCTAAGCTGGTCTAAATGAATTATTTACATTGTAAATAAAGTATTGGAATTGAGAGTAAGCATTTAGAAATTTTATAGTGATTTGCTGAGTAATTCTATGTCTGTTAAAACTAATAATAATCATAAATGGGCTTGCATTTTTATGTCTTTAATTTTTAATTTTATTTTCTAGTCATTTATTTTAATGTATATTACAGAAATATTGGCCTTCAAGGGAAAAGTGGGTTAAGATTTTTATGTCTTAGACTTTTTTATATTTCAAGTATTCTATTTTAATGTATATTACAGAAATATGGCTCTTCAATCAGTTGGGAGAGAGGATACAGTCTTCACCATGGAGAGTTTAAGGAGCATTGATAGAGGGTTTTGCAAATTCTGTGAATCTTTATAAGGAAGTCAAGGTCAGCAATCAGGGATCTCAGATGAATTAAGAGACTGAAAAGGTAAGGTATATGAGGAGATTGACCAAGATTTGTGTCAGGGATCTATGTCATGCAGGAGAGCACAGGTAGAGACTAAGTATAATTGCAGAAAAAGGCGAGCATTCAGAATTTCAAGTTAAGCATAGACACACAGGTAAGACAACATAGTGTACAGAGAAAGACA
Organism: Chaetophractus vellerosus; assembly: GCA_004027955.1. Classification (NCBI taxonomy): domain Eukaryota; kingdom Metazoa; phylum Chordata; class Mammalia; order Cingulata; family Chlamyphoridae; genus Chaetophractus; species Chaetophractus vellerosus. The sequence goes on along the minus strand of PVKH010020313.1, from coordinate 8,509 downwards.
GATATGTTTGTTGCAGGCAGGTCACCCAATAGTTCAAACAACCAATGACAACTGCTACATCTTAGCCTTTTTACAATCTGTTCTTTCCTGTTTGATGTTGGTAGAGGAAAGCTGGTTGGGGCTATTTCTTTCCATAATGAGATGGGTCATCCAGCTTCCTATGGCTGTTAGTTCCGAGTATGGAGAAGGCAACCTTCTCTGAAACATTCCATAATTTTATAAAAACAAACAAACTCACAAATTAGCAAAATCCAATCTTAGGTAAACAGCCTAGTAAATTGTATGGCTCAGGAGCATAATCACATTTTGGAATAATTATTATTTTTATATTAGAAAATATTTTGTGTTTATGAAGTCCAATATGTGTTCCCAATTTAAATAGAGCTATACTTCTACAATCTAGAAAAGATCACACACTTTTAAGTGTTCCTTTGCTGTCATTATCTCTGGGTATCTTTTTTCAAACTTTACATAGTACATGGGTGTGTGTGTGTGTGTGTGTATTTGTCTTGATTTTCCATTAAATATTCTATAGCAGTTATTTTTACCAATTATGAAACTTCTTTTTAAAAATCTCAGTTGTAGTGATTGCATAATATTTCTATTGCACAGAAAAAACATGTTCTATTTAACTATTACCCTTCCATTGGACATTAATTTGTTTAATCTTTTTCAGCTTTATATTTAATGGTGATATGAATATTCTTACACAGAAATATTGTGTGTATCTCTGATTGTTTATTTAATTTAAATTTCTAGAAGTGGACACAAAGTATGGATATTTTTAAGAATTTTGATATTTAGCACCTAATTTTTTCCATATATGTTGTAGGATTTATCATTTGAAATTTATTTTAAAATTTAGTGAGTAAAACATTGAGTCCTCACTGTTGCTTTAATGTGAATTTTTTGTTTATAATGAGGTAGAATATTTTTATATTATTATCTCTTTTTTATTGGCTACACAGATGCTTTGTCCATTTTTCTGTTGATGTGTATTAGTCTGCTGATTTGTAGGAAAAATCTTCAATATATACCACTTCCATATGTAAAGCTTATTTTAATTTCTATGCTTGGGTATATATTATAAAATAAAATATGATATTACTAAAAAATAAGTATTGGTCCATCTTTCATCAACAATAAATAAAAAATCCACCCCATAGGAAATATATTATAAGACATATTTAGGATTTTATATTGTGACTGGAAATACAATTCTAGTTACCCAGCTGCTGCAGAAGGAGGCTTACACATCAATGAAAGTTAATTATAAGTTTTCTTTGACACAAAACATTGAAGTGACTTTTCAATGCCATAGAAGTAGAGAATAGCAGAAGTGGGAATAGAATTCAGGTCTACTGATTCCCAGTCCAATACTTTAGTGAACAGACAACTATGAATTGTTGTGAAATAATAATTGCTAATTACTTTGGGTATTCCTTTTATCCTTAAAAGATCTAATAAAACTCACAAGTTCATAAAGGTGTTTCATCCAATGGACCACAATGCCTTATAAGATAATTTTCCTTTAATATTAATGTCAAATGACTTTTAAAATTTGATGGTTTTAATAACAGTTCCAACTAAATTCTCAATATTTGGTATTGACTTTTTGCCTCAAGGTAGTGGTAGGAGTCTGCAGGATCTCTCACCCGAATATGCAGAATGCTAATATTTCTTGTGTTCCTGCTATGTGCCAGGCATTTTACCACAGTGTTTCATTTATTGCCCATAAAATTCTAAGAGGTAAGAATTCAATTAGGAACTGAAGCTCAAGCTGGCCCAAAGACAAGCCGATAAAATAGGAGAGATACAATTTGAACTCAGATCTCATCCCAAACATCCAATTCTTTCCATTACACTATAGTCTCTCCATACTACAAAACAGCATTTTGTAGGTTTCTTCCATTCTGAATAGTTATTGAATGGGGAGATAGAAAGGAGCTCAAATAGTGTAATGGATTCAGTGAGATACATCGAAGGCACACAAGGATATCATTTAATCCTCACATTAACATTTTTATTAAGGCCATTTCAGAGTGGTTAAATAAATTGTGCAAGATCACAAAGCTAGTTAGTCATAGAGCTCAGATTGAAAGGACATCTGTGTGACCTCCACTATTCAAGAGCTTTCTTCAACTCTTTGATACATCTTCCATATTTAGGATAGTTTTTTCCAAATCAAATGGGGGGCACATTTAGATAGTTAAGAGCTACCTCTGATTAATATGTACCTAAATTTTTAATCTATTCATTAATATCATTACTGGGTAATTTGGAAAATAGTCTTAGTTTAAAAAAAAATATTTATTAACAGATGATTCATGCTCTGAGTGCATAAGCAACTATATTTAGTCCAGAATAAATCACTTAGCTTTAATATCAGTGCGTATAAGACTCACCTGAGAAGAAAAGATGCAGCTAGGGCTTCACCCCAAATATTCGACTTAAGTATCTGGGAAAGAGTCTCATAATTTTTAACAATTACTTCCAAGTGGGAAACACTGTAGTATTCTGCCAAAATATCAATATCCATTTAAGAGGTTAAAATTTAGAACTTCTTGGGAAATTTCTAATGGAAAGCTTCGTTATTGAAAAGTCATTCTCAAACTTGGTGCCTATGAGGATCACCTAAGTGGTTTGTTAAATATCCCAGGATTTGGGCTACTAGCGGCACTAATTCTGAAGGTACTGAGAATGGACATGTGTAGGTGAGCTTGCTTAATGATAGCAAACTCACAAGATTATTCTCTAGTATATCAAAATTGTGAAAATGATGCTATAAATCTATATGGAGTTATGGTTACTTATGAGATTGTCAGTGCAATGCCTGGGGCATCATAATATACTTTCTCTGGGTGGCTTTGGTGGAAAAAAATTGTACATTATTTTCTACCCAATTCCATCTGATTGAGGATATCTGCAGTCCTTTAAAAGTGAAAACTTTATATGCTGTTGTTCAGTCAAAAGTTTCCTTGAGGATTTTTAAATAAAATGTTCTTTATGGGACAAGACTACCATATTTTAGTGTGTCTTGCTTTACCTACTTTTTTTTGGTCAAAATATATAAATTTTTGTCTGGGTGGTCCAGAGTTCCACCTCCCTGTGGCTGTAGAATGATCATTTCATTTCATTGCCTGACCTCAACTTTCAGGTGTCAACCTTGGGTGTCAATTCCAGGTAAATTGTAAGAAAATAATTGTGAATTCAATGTTAATAAAATGTTTAAGAACAAGTCTAAAATATATTTTTATAGGATTTAGACAGAACATCAGAGCTGAGACTTCAAAATTTTAGAGCATCATAAAATAACTTTCATTGAACTTCATTTAGAGGTTATGTAATAAACTCACATTGAGAGACATTATCAGAAACATCACTAAGGGCTCATTGTTGACTTAAGCTTGCTTCAGAGCTGGTGATGAGTATGGTGCTTGTGAAACAAGTAATTCCTTTATAAAGTAAACCAGGATTTGTTCTCTTATGTAATAGAATCAGGGTTGTTACTTTTAACCAAATGGTTTTTTTATATTTATGGACATTGAAAATCATGTAGGTGATTCGGTTTCTCACTTTGGGTTGGCTTCTAGAATCTCAGAATGAAAGTTATGAACTATTTTTTAGTAGGACCCTATGTGCCCTAATCTCACTCCTAGCTTTGTCTTTCTTTGTCTAGCTTACTTTTCTTCTTGTTTCACTTCATTCATTTTAGATGCAAAATGAAACTTGTAAGGTGCACATTTTATAAGCCACCCTAGATTATATTTCATGATATGGCCAAGGTAAAAATAAATTAAGTAAACTAATGTAATATTAAAATCATTTTCTGCATTTTAGAGTTGCAAATTAATTTAAAACATTATTTTAAAGTAATTTATTAAACTTGACTTATACAGGTACCAATATGTTCTTTCTAATATGAATATATATCACTATATTCATCTCTTAAAATTTGGCAATATTAAAGTAAAAGAATATTTGTCATCAATTTTTCAATTCTGCTTCAAAGAAGAAAAAATATTACTCTTGTGATCTGTGATAATCAGATCTTTTAAAAATTACATTTAATTAAGAATAGCTTTATTTACTAGACTCTGATAAGACATTCTCAATAAATAATTTATAGCCATTCCTATAAATTGCTTGTTTGGAGAAAATTCATGATAGGTGTCCTAATCTAGCAGGATAGCTTCTATATCCTTGAAAGTACAGGCCACACCACCTGGATATTACAGAACCAGAATTCTCCCATGGGGAGGGGGAGGATTAAGTTTAAATAATGTTAATGCAGGAGAAAATTCATAAAGGGAGCCATAATGTGTAGGTATGTGCCATAATAATTAAGTATTTGCATAGTTGACTGCAGACCTTATTAAGCAATGTGCCAAATGCCAGGCTGTTTGACATAATGAATGTGGGGGAACAAGTCACAGACACACCAAAGTAATGGAATACATTAATAAAGTTTGCACAGTGTGTGTCCTTCATGCAGACTGTAGTGACAAATACCCATGCCTTTACAAACTACATGACATTATGTTGTTTAGTCCTCAGGGATTCGCCTGCCGATTTGCTGTCTATCATTTATTTTCCGTCGTGGTGTGTATGCTTTGAGTGATCTCAACAGAAGGTCACAGCCAGTGAAGTTTCCTTACCAAACATATTTTCCCCTGTCTGGGGCTTTGAGTGGTTTGCTTTTAAGGTTTATCGTACTTCATTTCAGTAAATGTCCCAAGGAGATTCAGAGTAGGTCTTAGGACCCAGGTCTTCCATCAACGTGTTTGCTCTATATACTCCTGCGGTCTCCCCAGTTCCCATTTCTATAAATAACTGCTGAAACATTTGCAGTAACATTTTTATTGTCTTTAACCTTATCTCTTGTTACTTTAGGATTCTTATATAAAAAAAGAAAGAAAAGAAAGAAACTTTTCTCACTTCCTGGTGGCTGTTGGCTGGAAGCAGATGGGCAGCGGTACTATAATACTGCTATTAAAACTGCATCCCTGTCCCTATCAAAGTCCTCCCAACTCAGACTTAGCCATCAAAGTAGAGGCTGGTGGCTGAGAGTTAAATAGTATATCACCAGAGGTCAGGTTGCAGTGTTCTCAGTACATAAAATAGCTTTGCCTGTTTCAAGCTGAACAAGCAGAACACATTATACCCTCCCCACCACCACCACCCATTTTTCACTTCTAAGCCAGGGTTTAACAAAGGGCTTTTACAAAGGGACAGATTAAAAATCACCACATCATCTCAGGTCTTTGCTGTCCAAGGGTGAAATTGAAAGAGTACGCACAAAGGGGTAGGACACGATGCCTTTTCCAGAAGAGACAAACCTGTAATCTTGTGAAAGGCACTCAATTACAGCTCTGTGATGGGGGAGTGGACATTAACAACCGGGACTGCTCTGCACACCCTCAAGGCTCCAACACCTGCATGGTCTTTAATCCTTTGCCTCATCGTTTCCAACGTCATATTTTCAGCACCTCACAAAGCTGGCGTGCTGGGCAGCCGTCCTCCTACTTCACTATCTCTCACCCTCTCCCATTTGAGGCGGGCAGGCACTGGTGTAGCAGCTGAAGAGTAAGCCAGTTCCAGGCAGACATCTCCAGTGTTTCTTTACCTACTTTGCAAATATTCTGAGCTTAGCTGGAACAAGAATCAGAGCAGAGAAGAAAGGAAAGAAATCTGGCTCACATCTGGGCCAGATTTCAAACCTTTTGGCTGTGGTACTCTCATTTAATTGGGGAGGAATAACAGTATGATAGGCAAGTGTTGTGGTAAAACTCTTTGAGGCTTATCTTTTTGTGAACACAGGAAGGCAGTGTTACCTGTGACTAGACTAGGGTGGTGTATGGAAGGAAATTATCTTTAAATACACCAAAAAATATTATGAAGTATGGATTCTGAATTAAAGGGATGCTGTTGGAGTTTCCCACAGTTCTTGCCTTTTGACAAGGTTTTTCTTCAATTGATCTGAGAAATACAGCTCTCAAGCCTAATTTTCAACATTTTTGCTAATAGAGATGCTAAGTTCATATCTGAATCGGCCATTTGTGAAAACACATTTGGCCTGTGTTCTCCAAATTATCAAACTACTGTCAACTTATTTTTGTGAATATAATTCTTACTCTTCGATATGAATATTTCTTAGGTGATTTTTTAAAAAGACCCTCAAATATTCAAAGATATTATGTCTATTGTTTCCTCTCATTGCCAAGTGGAAATGTAATTATTATGGTTGGGTTTGTCTTTCATAAAGACATAAAGACACATTCTATCTTTCCCAATATGCTCTGGCCTAAATGATTTGTAAGCACTTAATTATTTTGGTAATGAATATACTAATTTTTTTATTACTGTGACACAAATCTAGGATTTTTAAACTCAGTGATCTGCTATGCAGTCTGGACTGGTCTCCTTCCAGATCCATTCCCTGGCCTTCCCGTGCTCGGCTCTGTAATGCAGATGCTGACACCTGCAAACTATTTCATGGGGGTCCCTTCCAATTAGTTTCCATTTATATTTGGGCTGTGAGAGATGGAAAGTAAGGAGGAAGGAAGGGAGAAGCTCCCTTCTCTCTCTGCTTTTGGCCAGTGCCTCTGAGAGTGGCCGAGTCTCCACTGTGATAGCAGATTTTGTCTGGCAATTCTTCCCTCATTAGTACCAGCTTTCACCAGGCAGCACGTGCTTGGCTTCAGATCCTGCCTGGTGGCCCGGGTTCCTGGGCTCTAGTAAAACCACCACTTTTCTTGATTCCTGAGGGTGGTAGTGGCTTCCCATTGCTTCTCTTCTCTGGTTTTCCTCACTATCCCATGTTTACCTTCCAGCTCATCCATCATAACATATCCTGTGGTGTGGACATGGGATTTCTCTTCAAGGGAAGCTTGCTGTGGGGAGCATAAATGACAGCTTCCAGCTGCTGCATCTTTGGATACACTATGGCTTTCAGTCCAAGGCCATACTTACCTCAAACTGTTCTCAGCCAATGATTAAGAACAATGGGATATTGGTAACAGGTCATTACTACACAATGCACCATTGCCTTCTAATGGGCAATATTTGCTCTGGGGTACCCTATTGGCCTATCCCAGAATTTTCCAGACCTGTGCTGTAACCTGAGACTTTTCTTACCCAATCCTCCCTCATTCTTTTTCTCCTCTCAGTGTCAGACTTCTACCATGTTCTGAAGGCTCTCTCCCCCTACCCCTGCTCCTTCCCCTTTTTTCCCTCACACACATTTCCCCCAATCAATCTCTTGAAGCTCTAATCCTATCTTGGAATCTGGTTCTTGGAGGACCCAAACTGCCACAGTCCCCATATCAATTCTTTTCTTTTGAACAACCTCCCTTGGGTTCTGTTACCCTGAGTGGACTTTTACTTATAATTCCTGCTGAAAGATTATGGTGTTAACAAGTTTTATATGTGCTTTGGTAAAATAGATTAAGCTCTACTAAGTATTGTCTGTTTGGCACATGGTTTTTATTTTAGCCAATATCAATTGCTGTCATTCCTAAAGTCATCTGAAGAAAAGATGGATTCCCATTCAAAATTTGGTTTGACTGCCCAGATTCATGATTCCACACCAACACCAAGAGGTATGAAAAAGTTTACTTCCTATGTAATGGAGGCTGTCCAGGGAAAGCAGGGCAGACCTCCCAAGCAGGTTTGAGGCAGAAGTGAATGGAGAATGGCTAGGGTTTGTATAGTGGTTAGGGTTTGAGACTGGGGTGAGGGCTCTCATGGACCATAGACAGGGTCCTGTGTGGTTCTGTGTGGTTTGAGTTTCCCACCTGCATCAAAGAAAGGTACACTCTGGCTTTCTTATCAGTGGGCCTAGATTTGGGGCACAAGGAAGAGGGAGAGATGAGCTTAAAAGTAAAAAAATGGAGTCAGACTCTTTAATACACTCATTTATAGTAGGTTCTCAATAATTATTTGTTGATGAATAAATGTAATTTTCTTTCCTGCGGAAGTTCTGAGTCATTAGTACTTCAATGTTTGCTGTGAATCTTTAAGAAAGAGAGGTGAATTAGTCAGACAAAGGGGTGTTGATGCAAAGTACCAGAACTCTGATGGCTTTTATAACAGGGAAGAAGCTTACAGTCACAAGGCTCTAAAGAATCAACTCAAGGTACCACAGTAGGTACATTCTCACCAGAAGCCTGTTGCCACGTGTTGAAGCAAGATGACAGGTGATATCTGGGAGAGTTCATCCTTCCTCTTTCCTCTTCAGGCTCTGTGGTCGCAGCTTCCAATCTCAACCGTAGGCTGGCATAGGGTTCGTGTCTCTTCCTCTGGAGCTCATTTCTTTCTGGGCTCAGCTTCTCTGTTCTTTTCACAAGGTCACCTGTAAACTATCAGGCTCATCTCTCTTCCTGCGGCTGCAGGATCCTCTGTGTATCCTCTCTATGTGTCTACTTCCATGAGAGAGTCTGTTTTATCAGCCCACCAAGGGAGTTGGGGCTCAAGACCAAATCTCACTCTAATGATAAGGTTGAATCAA
>PVKH010020312.1:0-14619 GCA_004027955.1 Chaetophractus vellerosus | reverse complement strand
AGATGATACAAGGTTAACAAGGTGATTTTCACAGGGCAGGCAATCACAGGTTTATCTGGTAAAGTTGCAGCAGAATTTAGGGTTCAAATGTCCCCATCAATATTAACATCATCCCATATATCTCCATCCCAATCCTCGGGGTTCCATTCCTTTCCAATCAATGTCTTCACTTTAATTGCAGAAACCATGCAAGGTTGAGATTTTAGTTTCCTCTGTAATTCTGTTACTCATACAATGAGAGTCTGGGTTTGATCCTCAGGTATCTCATGTTTATAGCTACAAAAGAGAAGATTTTCTTTCAAGGCACACATAGAACCTTTCATATCATTCATGTGGCATTTAACTTTCAAATTGGAAGACTTTAGCTCATTTTTTTTTCTTTTGTAACTGTATCCAGAGGATGGGCCAGCCAATGTCATTATACTTTTTGACTCCACAAAATCCTGTAAGGCATTGAAAACACTCTCACCCAGATCCTTGCTTCTTATAAGCATGGAAATATTGGAATCCAGTGATGCTATTTTGCATATCTCTATTGCCAGCTCATGCCATGGACTGTTAGCAAACTCTTCATTATTGGAAAGGGAGTCATTAGTACCCTTGAGTCTAATTAGAATGGAGAGCCAATTACAAACCTCCCAGAATCACCTCAGACATCCCATGTTTAAGACTCTGTTCCTCAAGAACCACTCCCAGTACCAATCTGTATTAGTCAGGAGTCTCTCAGGAAACAGAGTCAACAGGAGATATCTGTCAATAATATGAGATTTTATAAGAATCTGTCACACGACCATGGGGATGTATAAGTCCAGGTTCCGCAGGCAGGCTGCAAACCAGGGGCTCCGGTGAAAGTCCAATGAAAGGCCCTTGATGAGTTTCTGGGAGAAGTTGGCTGTCCAAAGAGGAGCTGGAAAATTCTCTCTGAATGTTGGTATCACTTCCACTTTTAAGGCAGTCAACTGATTGGATAAAAGCGTCATCCATTGCTGATGCAATTTCCCTGATTAATGCAGATGTAATCAGCCATCCATGCAGTAAACTCACTGGTGATCGAAGTCCATAAATGCTCTTGTATTACAACCAGCCTAGTGCTTGCTGGATCTAATACCTGGACAGAATTACCTGGCCTTGTTGACACATTAGCCTAACCATCAGAAATATATAGATAGATGACAGATATAGATAATCATACATGTATAATTATTTTATTCCTAGTATTTTATACAGAGTTGCCCTTTATCTCAAAATATCAGATAACTTTCTGTGTATTTAGTTTTCTCCAATTATGATATTGGAGTTCACACTAGCAGATTCATTTCTCTTTTTAGAGAAATCCCTCTATAGCCTTTTCTGAATCCATTCTCTCATCAGCCACCTAATCCTTATTCTCACCAACGTCTCCAGGTTACAATCAATCAGGACCAACATCAACTGAAATTTAGATAACAAACTGACTGGATTTCAAGTTTATTCCTGTGGAACTGCTGTTATACTTTGATTTCCCATCATGGGAGATACTGGGATTTTCATTTTCCATGAGTGTTTGTATTACCTTATTATAGCACATCTGGTTTGCAAACTGGTATTGTCTTTAATGTCTTTGCCTGGTATTGTTCCCAGAATTTTGTAGTCCAGAGTTGCCTTGGAACTTATAGGCTACATAGCCCTATACTACTCTCTACTACTGGGTATGTCATAGCTAAGAATGCACTGGTACAAAATGTAATAAAACTTTAGGGTATTTCATAGCCAAATGTGCTAATCTACTACTGCTTGGTTTTGTTTGTGTGTTTTAATCCTGGAAAATGTTGACTAATGCTGCCCGAGAGTTGTAGGTTTACATCTAAAGTGAAATTTACAACAAAGACCACCACTAGGTCTTTCAAAACAATCCTTGAATGAATTGCTTTGGATCTTTCCCATTTTAAAACAAATTCTATTCAATCAATGAACTCTTCAAAAAGCATCATCAAAGAATAGTGTGGTATAGTACATATTGTCTCTTTTCCTATATTTATTCATGGTAAATGTAAACCATTTGGAAGAAAAAGGGGTAAAATATTTTGGAAAGTGGAGAAATCTATAAAGATGAAGCTTTTTTTTCCATGTTGGCAGACATGAAAGCAGGACTGTCAAGGAAATGAAGTGAAATTAGAATTTAGGACAATGATGCAATGCTAATTAGTGAGATTTATATGCATAGATATAGAGAAAGGAATGAGCAAAGAAGACAGGATAGCCATATTGTGCTTTGTTTAACTTAGTCATTTGGTTAGCCAGAGCTTTTACAGCTAGCTCTTTTATAGCTATGACATCTTTATGCAGCTGTCCTTTTCTTTTTCTGACTTGCCTGCTTTTGTGAACATTTCAAATCTTTTTGATCAAATGTATATACAGTTCAATGTGTTTTCCCTGAAAGCTCTGTCTCTTGACTAGGGAAAGTCTAAAAGTGGCTTTCATCAAGAATAAAGGTATGGGAAGGGGTGGGGGGAGGATGATAGGAGCAGGATGCTGGGGATGTCTTTAACAGTTTGAAAGAGAGTTGAAGGGAGGTGACATAGCCATTGAAAGCCTGTTGGCTGGTCAAGGAAAGTGCCTCCACACAGTGGAAAGATTAGTAAAATGCCAAAGATTTCATGTGTACCATTGGAATGATTACTCCTTTTTTGTCACTTGGATGAATTAAATGTGAAGTTCCTGTACAAGCTCTGTGCCCCCATCTCCTTCAATGCTGGCAGTGACCTGCACAGATAGGATTTCACATTCACATATATAGACAGGCTGGTCTCTCCTGTTATTCTAGTGCTCCATGGTTATGATCCAAGACCTTCTGCTTCTCCCACAACATAAACCTCTTTTCTTTGGAACAAATAAAAGAGGCTGAGCTAGTGAGGGTAGAAAAATTACCTCATTCTATTTGAGGCCTTGCTATTACTCAAGATTAACTAGACCACTGAATAATCTCATTTAGCAAAACAAGCATGCAGCTCAAATTGGATCATTCTGTTTTATTCAGCACAGGAAGACATAGGAACAAAACTCATTCAAAGAACATACAAGTGGCATTAATTGGAGCAGTCATAGTTAAAGCAATCTCACCAAGATAATCCAAACTCACTTTAGGTCAAACTTGGAAGCTTTATTATTATTTAGAAAAGGAATATTATTTGTGATTTGAATTTCTACATCATTCCCATGGATTATATAATATGCACATACGATGAATCTTTATAAAGTGCTCATTGTGTTCATATTTGATAATTGCATATCTGAACAGCATGACAAAGAGAGAACATTGACCTTCTTATTGGAAAAGCACATTTCTGAGCCTTTGTTGTAGAAATTTGTCCATAGTGCTCTAAGTGAATATATATTTAAAACAAATTTTACATGACATTGTAAGATATATCATTAAAAATATCACAATTTGTCAAGCTTTACTATCCTGCCTCTAATGTCAACATGTGGTGTCAAGGGTTTAGAAATATACCAGGGAACATTCTGAATGTTCTACTCAAAAGCAAATGGTTCATTTTCCTAAGTAGTGCTGCCTTAGATTTCAAGGTTTTGCCTACATTTTATCTACTTGCATTTATGTCTGAATACTAGGTTTCCTGTGGCTTCCAAAACCAATTATCACAAACTTGGTGGATAAAAACAATAGAAATTTATTACATTAGAGTTCTGGAGGTCAGAAGTTTGAAATCACATTGTGGCAAGGCTGTGCTTCCTCCAAAGTCTCTAGGAAATAATCCATTTCCCCCCCTTCCAGCTTCTGGTAGCTCCAGGCATTCCTTGGCTTGTGGCAGCATAATTCCACTCTATCCAAATGGCCTTCTCCCTTGAGTCTCAAATCTCCCTCTATCCTTCCCTAGTCATTGGGTTTAGGGCCCAACCACATAACCCAGAATAATCTCATCTTGGGATCCTTAACTTAATTACATCTGCAAAGACTCTTTTTCCAAATAAGATCATATTCATAGGTTCTTGGTAGACATATCTTTGGGGGTGCCACCATTCAACCCATGACAGTCTATCAATCTATATACCCACCAATCAATACATTGATCTATAGTTTATCTATCTACATACCTACTTAAATATCTATCAAACCATCTATTAATTTTTTGAACTTGATGTGAAATGATGCACTAATCATAGCCCTGGTTTTTCTTGCCTACCTGCCTTCCTTCCTTCCCTCCTTCCCTCCTTCGTTCCCTCCTTTCTTCCCTCCTTCCTGTTTTAGCTTGCTAAAGTTGCCAAGGCAATATACCAGAAATGGAGTGGTTTTTACAATAGGGATTTATTAATTTATATGCTTATAGTTCTGAGGCTGAGAAAACAGGTCCAAATCAAGGCATCATCAGGAGATGCTTTCTCCCTGAGCTGCAACTGTGGGCAATCAGGCATATGGCAGCATCTGCTCATCTCTCACCCTCCTCCTGGGTTCATTGCTTTCAGCTTCTGGTTTTAGTGGCTCCTCTCAGCTTCTGTGTCTTTTGATTTCAGCTTCTGGGTCCTGGGCCCTACTTTCTTAGCTTCTGGGCATTTCTCTTTATTTCTGTGTTTTTTTCTCTCCCGTTTATAAAGGACTCCAGCAAGATGACTGTAATGGTTAGACAGTTTTGGGGAATTATGAATTACAAAAATATAAATTGAATCATGCTTGTAACTGATCTGTTAATCTGGGCATGATTAGGTTATGATTAGGGCGTTAACTGGGCCACGTCAGTAGGGCGTTGAGCCCTGCCCCTCAGTGGGTGTGGTCTCAAGTATAAAAGGCAAGGCAAAAGACAGAGGGAGAAGATTTGAGAAGCAGTTCTGATGTTTGAGAGTATGCCCCAGGAGAACAGAAATGAGCCGTTCGCCTGATAGTCTACAGCTGACCTTGTGGAGGAAGAGCTAAACCCAAAGAGAAACTCAGCCCTGGGAAGAGAGGAACCCAAAAAGCCTGAACCCTGGCAAACATCGGCAGCTGTCTTGCTCCAACACATGGACTTTGGTGAGGGAAGAAACTTATGTTTTGTGGCCTTTTATAAAAACCAACCAATTATTGGTATATTGCAAAGGCACCTCTTTGGCTAACTAATACAATGACCAAGACCCACCCTACGCTACACCTCACTAAAGCATCCCAACCAAATGGTCCTCAACTGAGTCCAATCTAATCAAAGAATTCCACACTCAAAGGACTGGACCAATTTAAGAACATAATTTTCTTATGAGTCCACAAAAGACTCCAACTACCTCCTTCCTTCGCTCCCTCCCTCCCTCCTTCCCTTCTTTCTCCCTCCCTTCCTTCCCTCCTTCCTTCTACCCCTCCCTTTTAACCCTCCTTCACTTTCCTCTCCCACCATATGCAATCTTTCTGATACATTTTATGTTCATGATTTATTTGCATGTACCTTGGTTTAATGTGCATATAATTTTAATTTATGTAAATGTTATGTTATATACCCATTCTATTCCTTTTCCACTCTGCATCATGTTTTAAAGATCTAGTTACATCTCTCTATTTAGAACTAATTGTTTTTCTAATTATATATTGTTCATGTACCACATTTTATTGTCCATTCCTCCCTGACATGAACACCTGGATTGAATTTAAGTCATTGCTACTAAAATCAACACTGAGATGAACATTCTTATTTTCTCATACCTATATGAAAATTGCACTGGAATCTATCCAGGGTATGACTTTATCTAGATCCTAGCACATGCCTATATATAATTTAACTTAATACTATCATATTGTCTACACAATGGTTAGACTAATTTAAACTCCCACCAGCAGTATATAAAACTTATCATATTGCCACTTCCCCAACAATTCTTGCATTATCCAATTTTCTAACAGCTGCCATCATAATAAATGAATATTAATATGTCTTTGTCTTAGCTGCCTCTTTGTGGGTCTTCACTTTTGTGAAATGATAGTTTACATTCTTTGTTCAATTTATTTTTCTTATGTTAGTTTGCTGTCATTTTCTCGTGGATTAGCAAGAGTTTTGTATAAATTTAGGTATTAGGCCTTTGTTGATTTTAAGTAATGAAAGTGTTTTCTGCTGATAATAAACAACCTGTTTATTAATTTTTTCCATAGTGTCCTTTTTGTTGATGCAAAGTGTCAAGTGGATTCTGTGGTGTCCATGAGATATGGATGGCTTTCTAAACCTATTTACATTAATGGTTTATCTTTCACAATTAGATCTTTGACTCTTTTGGGATGTACTTATTTATATGGCATGGGAAAGAATTCCAGTCTTATTTTCTTCATATAGTGAGTCATTTTACATACATCATCAACAAAATACTCAGTCATTGGCCCATTGATCCATGTCTTATTTAAAATACATAACTGCTTTTCAGAAAAAATCTCAAGCTGTCAGGAAATGGATTGATAAAGTGCTGAAATAATTAAAAATTACTGTTAAGCCAAAATTCTGTGCCCAGAGAAAATATCTTCCATAAATGATAAAAAGGGACTTTCTCAGAAAAAAAAAGAGGGAATTTATTATCAGAACATGTAGTTTATAATAAAGGTTTAAACTGTTCTTTAGACAGAAAGAATATAGGGGCAGGAAGAAACTCGAATCTCCATAAATTAATAATATATATATAACATTGAAAGTGGAATAAATGGTAATACAATAATATTCATTATTTCATTTTATTTGATTAGTAAAAAATCTGGCTATCTAAGCAAAAATAGTGCCAAGGTATCATGTGGTAATACACTGCTGTAAGGTCCTTACACTGTATGTGAAGTGGTTTAAATATTTTTTTGAAGTTGGAATCTGTTTAAATAAAGGTGCGTATTGCAAGCCTTAGGTCAACCACTATATATTTTTAAAGAGGTATAAATAAAAAGTCAATATAGGTGACACAAAGGAATCATAAATATGGCTCATTTAGTCCAGAAAAAAAAATAAAAGATAAAAGAAAACAAGAAGGACAGATGGAACAAATAGAAACATCCCTCATGATGATAGTTTTAAACCAACAATAGTCGATAATGATTTTGAATGTGAATGTTCTAAAGACTGCAATCAAACGACAGAGATTGTCAGATTGGATTAAAAATAAAAACAAAATGAAAGAAAATTATTTACTGTCTACAACAAATCCTCTTCAAATATGAAGCTATGAATAGTAAAAACGTAAAAAGAATAAAAAAAGATATGCCATGGAAACTCTAATGAAAAGAAAACAAAGAGAAAAATAAAAGAAAAGGAAAGAAAACAGGAGTACTGGGGAAATCACAGACAATCTCAAAAGCCATCTCCAGCCCTCTCCCACCCCCTACCTTTTCTTCTCTTGCTTGTTTACATTCAGGTATTTGTAATGTTTTCTTTTTTGCTTATGTGCAAGTGTTTGTTATGTTTCCATTTCTGCTGGTTTTTGTACAGGTATTCAGTATGTTTCTATTTCACAAGAGAGTACAGAAATCCTGGTGGAGACATTAAATCTTAACCATCCCCAGCTGCACGCCAGGGCACAGAGGTTGCTTGATGAAAGCTCTTTGCTCATTGTTGGGTACCCCTCCCCTGGGGTGTATAAAAAAATCAACCACTCAGACAACACAGGTGTTCCTCATCGCCAATGTGAAGAGGGATGTGAGGAGTTGCCAACCCTGACCAGCAGTATGACTCCTCAGGGGACCAGCTACAATGGGATTGCTTCCCCTGCTATTTTGGACCCATTGTGCTTAGTAAATATTAAAACAATCATCTGCTGAAAGTCACTGTTGTGCTTGAGCCTATGTTCCCATGATGCATACTGTTTAGCAACTTACTCCACAAGTACCTGTATTATCAGACATAACAGATTCCAGAGTAAAGAATATTATCAGTGATAAAGAAGGTCATTATGTAATGAAAAATGGCCATTTTTTCCAAGAAGATGTGACACTCCTAAATGGTATGTACCTAACAGATATTCATAAAGAAAAAAGAAAAGATAGAACTGAAAAACCGTTGACCAATGTACAGTTAAGTTTGGAGACTTCCACACTCCACTTTCATTAATTGACATAACAAGTACATAGAAAATTAGCTAGCAAATAGAAGACCTGAGAAAAATTATCAACCAATTGACCTAACTGATATGAATAGAACACTACAGAGAAAAAAAGGAGCATGCACTATATTCTCACATAAACATAGAAATTTCACCAAGAAAGACCATATTCTGGGCCATTAAAGAAAATTTAAGTTTCAAAGAATAAAGAGCATACAAAGTATGTCCGAAGACAACAGTGGAATTAAATTAGAAATCAGTAACAGAAGGATACCTGAAAAATCAGCAATTATTTGGAAATTACATGATACACTTCTAAATAATGGATGAGTTAAAAAGGACATCTCATGTGGTATTATTAGTGAAAATAAAAACATAGCATATCAAAATTTGTAAGATGCAGTTAAAGCAGTGCTTAGAAGTAAATTTATGAAATTAAATGATTGCATTAGAAACAAAGCAAGATCTTAGATCAGTAATCTAAGCTTTCACCCTAAAAATCGCCTTGTTTAATTTATAAATTTATGAGGTTTTTAGATCTCTCTCTCTCTCTGTTTCTCTGTTTCCTAGTTGAATTAAGAAACTGCCAAACGATTTTCCAAAGTTGTTGTACCATTTCCAAACCCATCAGCAATGTATGAGACATCCATATTTCCTGAATCCTTGCCAGCATTTAGTACTGTTACTGTTTTATATTTTAGCTGTCCTAATAGGTGTGTAGTGATAGCTCATTGTTTTAATTTGTTCTTCCCTAACGCCTAATGCAATTAAACATATCTTTAAGTATAAATACATAATGAAGAAACAAAAAGGGTTGAAGCTCAAAACTGAGTGGGGTCCTTTTTCATAAATTTAAACAGAGAGGTTGGGATGAACCCCACTGTGGAGAACTCCAGGCTCTTTCTAATCACTGTGGCCCACTCTGCTTCCTATTACCCATGATGCTTCTTTACCAAGCATCATACTGGACAAGTCATTTTCCTGGAATAAGCCATCTTGCTAAGTTGAATTCTATGAATCCTAGGAGTTTGCAGTAGGGGGTGGAAGGAATGCGGAGTGGGCTGACGTTCTTTGTCTGTATTTCTTAGGGGAAGCTAGCTGGGTGGACATTCTGGCAAGAATCAAGGGTAAAGTCCTAATTCCCTTTCTGACTTCTGAAATCCTCAATTTTGGTTTTTAATACCATCAATTGGTTGAGTAATGAGACTCCCCACATTGCTTGGTGCAATCTCCTTTGTTGATCAAATGTAATCAACTGATGATAGATGTAAATCCAATCTCAAAATGCCCTCATAGTAACAGGCATGTCAGTGATTAACCAAACAACTGGACACTTTAACTTAGCCAAAGTGACACATGAAATTAGGCATCGCAAGAAGCTCCTCATTGCGTTGCCATTGTCTCACTCAAACGTTATTCTATACCCCCTCAAATTCTCCTCCCACTGGTCACTATGGCAACTCTTGCCCCAGTTGCCAGCACACTCCCCTCTATGCCACACTGAAGCTCAAAATTAGACTTTTGTCATAAAGTAATTTTTCATATTTTCTCATGAGTTCCTCAAATCCATACTACCTTTCTCCTTTCAGACTATTGACATTTCTCTGTGGTTGATTTTGAAGGGGAGAGGCAAAAACTCAAGCTAGTTTCCCATTTGTCAGAAACTGGAAACCGGGTCCTGATTTTATTAATCTATAGGTTTTATTAGTACACATTTCATAAGAAGATCTCATTATCGATTAGTTTGTAATACACACACACACACATATATCTATATGTACACACATCCATCTATATATGAATATATGAATATTTAAGTATATATGTGCATACACACATTGAATTTTATGTGTGTGACGTACCATCTTGGCTTACATTTTTCACACAACAATATGTCTTTTTAACCCCTGTATAGTGTCCTGCTGAATTTTTTAATAGGAAAACTAGCAAAATGTAGGAATGAGTTCTTAAAGATCATTACTTGAATATGTGACTGGCTTTATGCCTTTCCATAAGTAGATGTTTCCTTGAATTGTGAAGCAGGAATTGGACACTGGAGAGCTATTATTTGCAAGGCCTCTAAGTAATTTTTGTTTTAATGCAAAGCCAAAGTGGAGTGCTGGTAAAGGGGATCTGGAAATATGGTTCAGCATATCTAAATGTAGTGGTTTTGTATGGAAAACACATTTCCTTTGCACTAGAGTATAGAATCTAAAAGTTGGCAATATGCATAATCCTTGATACTTCTGGATAATATCATAATCAGAGATAAAGGACTATAAGTGCATTAACATCTCCAAAAGCAGTACACTATGCTTCTTGCCTTTTAATAGTTTGTTTTCCTGACATTTTATTGTATAAGACTCTATTGCAATTTTAAATCCATAATTAGAAGGAGACATTTAGAGAATATATTACCAGTTGTGGACTTTTTGAAAGTTTTTGAAACAAACAAAATAACTAACTAAGAGGCATGAGATTTAGTTTTATGTGCTGTTCCTGCCTTTCCCCCCCCCCTACTAAAAAATAGCCTGATAATGCTGCTGAGGTCAGTCTGTAGTAGTGTGTTCAATTGCAGATGCATAATGGTGAATTTAAGGAGCTGAAGAAATCAAGTCAGCTAAGACTCTGAGAATTAAAGATGGTAAGAGTGGTGCATTAGAAATGTTTCAACAAAAGTTTATCTGGGCAAAGTCTGAGTATGGGAGACAGGGAGGAAAAACCCAGAAGGTGGATTTTTATTTATTTATTTATTTATTTATTTATTTATTTATTTATTTATTTATTTATTTTTATTTATTATACATCCCTCCCTTCTGCTTATTCTTGCTGTGTTCATTTTTCTTTGCATTCCTCTGTGTCTGCTTGTCTCTCCCTGATGGGGCGACCCACCAAGTCAGCTCACCAGCATGGCGGCCTGCCTGCTCACGGGGTCTCGCCCTTGTTCACGCCGGCTTGCCTTTGCCTGCGGCGGCATACCCCGCTCACGTTGGCTTGCCTTCTCGAGGTGGTCTACCCATTCGAGGATGCTCTGGGGACCGAACCCGGGGCCTCCCATGTGGTAAACCGGCGCCCTACCAACTGGGTTACAGCTGGCCCCAGAAGGTGGATTTTTAAAATGTAAATCCACCTACCCAGATGCATAAATATATATTTTCAAAACTACTAAAAGTATGTTTTTTTTAATAGACTTTAAAATTTTTTAAAAAAGATACTTAGATTACATAAATGTCACATAACAAATATAGAGGATTCCCAAATGACCCACTCCCAACCTCTGCCACATTTTTCCACATTAACAACATCCTTCATTAATGTGGGACATTTGTTACAATTGATGAACACATATTGAAGCATTGCCACTAAGCGTGGATTATAGTTTACATTGTAGTTTACACTCTCTCCTGCACAATTTTGTTGTATATTTGCTGCTACTTATACCACTGTTTCCTTGACCTTATATGAAGACCAGCTCACACAGTCACAATGATTTAACAGTGTTTGTGTGTCTGAGTGTGTGCCTGTGTCTGTGTGCTTGTGAAGTGCATGCGTGGTGTATGTGAGACAGCAAAAACATATATATGTTAAGCCATTTTACCATTTATCAAGCATATTTTAGACATGTGTTATTAGCAATTTCAGCACAATTCTTACAATCTACTTTCATGAAAAAACATGAATAATGACCCAGAACAACACTGTACATATGTGGTATATATGAATGGAAGTCTACCTTTCCTCAATTTGTCTAATTATTTCATTAGAAATATTGTAAATTCTTCAAGTGAAAGACAGTGGACCATGTGAAATTTTTTATTTGAGTTTATTTTTTGAGCAATTTTTGATTTACAGAAAAATTGCACAGAAAGTACAGAGTTCCAATCTACCATTTCTTCCTCTGCACACAGTATCCCCTATTATTAATATCTTGCATTATTGTTGTACATCTGTTATAATTGATGAACTGATATTGATACATGATTACCTAAAGTCCACACTTTAAATTAGGTTCACTCTTTGCTTAACAATTCTTTGAATTTTGTGAAAATTCAAAGAATTTTGCATAATGATAAATTCATAAATGCATAATGTCATTTATCTACTGTTACAGTATTCCATAGATTAGTTTTACTAATTTTTACTAAAATTCTTGTGCAAATTTCAATCTTCAGGCCAGAGCTCTCTTTATATTCATTTATTATTTACCCAAAAAATGTCTGTCAACTTCACTTCTTAGTAAAAGTTTACAGAGTAAGACAGATTCACCCAGAACACTTGACTCACAATTAAATTGCCTCCAAATAGCAGAAAACTTGACACCACCTATTACACTTGGCTGCAGTTGTTTACTGCAGTTTGTAGCCTGCAAATTTTTTTTTTTACCACCAACAGAAGATGAGATTTGGGTGAATTTCCAGGTTTTGATGATTCACTAAGAAGAATTTTTAATATAAATTGGGTGCTGTTGCTGGAATTATTGCCTCAGAAAATGGTACCAAGCTTCGGTAATGAAAATATCTCAAGTGAACAAAAGATACTTTACCCAGTTGCTTCATCTCTCAGAATAGTAATGAAGATCAGAGAGGCTAAGTGATTTCCTTAGCATCACACAATTTGTGAGGGTAGAAGCAGTACTCCAACACAGGGTCAGTTAGCTCCAAACCCAGCTCCTTGCCTAATTTAAGGAAAAACTTGCTATTGTAGTGATTATGAGAATGCAGCGAAGGCAGTATCTACTCCTCTTCCTAATTCTTTCTCCCATGACTTTTCCTATGGAGAAAAACTGCAGTGGATATTATGAACCCTCAGTGATGGGAGGTAAAAGAACTCTGTAAAACAAAAGGCAGAGTTTCAGAAAAACACATTTAAGAATCCATGAGAATATAAATTTCTGTGTGATATCTATATAAAGTAATTCAGAAAGCTTTTTGCTGGGCAACAGGTACAATTTCCACAGTCATAGCCTCTACAGCATGATAGAACAATAACTCATCATCAAAATGTCTCACACAATACAAAGAGAATAGCATGGAAAGATAAGTGATTGTTTTTTGAAAATTGTTTCCCTTTTTTAAGTAAATAAAAATGAATAAAATTCTGCTGACTTTAATCTTGGATAGACAGCTTCTAACAGTACTTTATATTATTTCATTGAATAGGTTGCTGAATGTGGAATTGTGGTAAAAGGATATTAACATTGTAAGGATTTTAATATACACTGTCAAACCTTTTTCCAAAAGAGCTATACCAATTCATTCTATTTTGTGGCTGTAGCAATTTGATATTATTTATGAATCCAAAAAAGATATTTGAATATGTTTGTAAAATGGTCTGTTTCTCTGGGCATGATACCCTTTGATGTATTAGATTCAGCTGAAATTTCTTTGATTAAATTATGTTAAAATGAGGGTTTTGATTCAACCACATCATTAGGGCCTGCACGGTTGAGTCCCCGCCCCTTTGGTGGCCTATATAAACAGATGTTCAATCAAGAACAGAGAAGTAGAAACACAGAGAAGATACACAGAGGAAGAGAGGCAGCTCCATAGACACAACAGAGGTCCCGAGAGGAAAGATGGGTCACTCACTTGATAGTTTATAGCTGATCTTGTGAAGAGAACAGAGAAGCTGAGCCCAGAAAGAAATGAGCCATAAGTAGAGAAATGAGCCCTATGCCACACTACAGCTGAGACTGAAAGAAGCTGTGCCCACAGAGCCTTAAGAGGGAAGAGGAAGGCTGAACTCTAGCAGATACCGCCCGTCATCTTGCATCAGCATGTGGCAACAGACTTTGAGCGAGAAAAAAATCTCTTTCAGTACCTTGAGTTGGACTCTTTAGGGCCTTGCAACTGTAAGCTTCTACCCCAAATTAATACTCTTTATAAAAACCAACAGATTTCTGGTATTTTGCATCAGCACCCTTTTGGCTGTCTAGTTGAGGTGTCAAGTGTTTTAAGTAAGCTTTATTGTTCTATTACAACTCTTAAAATAGTTGCTAATTTGATAAATGAGTTTTATCAGACAGCTTTTTATAAATTACTGGTGAAGCTAAAACAATTTCCTTATATCCATCAACTATTTCTATTTTTCATTTTTTGAAATTATCTGTTTATGGTCTTGGATTATTTATCTATTAGTACTTTCCTTTCTAGTCCAGTGCATTTCTGGTGTATAAACATGCATTCCATGAGGAGTTGATATTTATACTATAGAGATTAGGAGAATATTGAATGGGAGAAATACTTGTATTTTATAGAGAGAGTCTGCTGATGGTGGGATTGATGTGGGATGGATAAATGATACTAAGATATTACAGACAATTAGGAGCCTGACTTACAGTCATGATATAAGAGAGGGAGTGTCTATCCAAACTAGACTTAGTGAGAATGATACAAATTCTAGAGCTATGTGAGTAGAATTTAGAGGCATTAGCAAGTACTTTAATAATATGACTAATGGTGCCTTATGTCTAAGATGGCTGGGAGGGTCATAACACTGTCACACAAAATAAAGAATAAAGGAGAAATACTTTTGTTCTACTTTATTTTGTGAGAGGAATAATGACTTTGTTTGGGACATTTTGAGTCTGAGGTGCCTGAG
>PVKH010020311.1:0-14617 GCA_004027955.1 Chaetophractus vellerosus | reverse complement strand
ATGCTAATCAGCTGCCTTCCTGATTTATCCTGCACTTGGGGTTATCACCATGGCATACAGAAGCGGAGTTACAAGGTGACATAATGACAATAATGCTGCCCTTCCTCAGGGCTGGTGCTCACTTTAATTTTAATTAAGTCATTAATTAACTAACTATTGATTCTAAGAGTCATTGAACATAGAATGTGCTTTATGAAAGAGAAGCATAATTAGCAACTGTGTCTAGTTGTGTTTTTCGGAAGCGTTTGAAAATATGGTGCTAAAAGAATAATTGATACACCTTTTTCTTAATTAAATCTTTTTTTTACATTAATCTTAATGCTTTAAAATGACTCCAAAAAGGTGAAATAAAATTCTTCATCACTGCAGACCATAAGCAGTCCTGGATTATTTCAGGAGAGGCTTACAGGAATAGATCTTTAAAAGTTGTTATAGAATTTATTTTGGCTGGAATAGAGGAAAGACTTCTTCCAGTGCTCTGCATGTATAAAGCTGGTAGGGTTAACAAGTCCTAAACTGATGAGAATATTTTTGTTAGAATGGTTCATTTTTTCTACATAAATTGCAGAAGTTAAGGCATACTTTCATTTTACGCTACTACTCATTAAAAATGACTTCCATAATGAGACTATAGGAGTGATACTTTGATACAGTAGGTATAAAAACAAATGACATCTTTACCTTAATATTTAGGGAATTTCATCTTATCCCATAATAAGAACAACCTAAATCCTGGCTCTATGATGGTGTGATACTGAACTTATATGTTTTCATTGTGAAAGTCCAGAAGTGAACTTAGATCAGAGACTAGAAATCCAACCTAATGAAAGAAGCAGTGCTTGGAAAGAAGAATGAAATGACTATACATTTACATGATAGAGAGGAGGTTGGAGATTATCTGTGACCCAGCTATGAAACTCATTGACATGGCAATCACTGTCAGCTGGAACAGTCAGGGAGGGCTTCCTGAAGAAAGCATTACATGAACTGGGGCTTTAAGATCATACAAAATTTGGAAAGGTTAGCAGGAGAGGGAAGATCTGGGGATGAATTATGAGTGAAGCTCTAAAGGAAAAGACGAGTATTGTGTGCGGGGGCAGCAAAGATGAACTGACTCAAGTAGAGGGCTTGTGTTGGTGAGTGGTTGGAAATAGTTTCATAGGTACGGTTGGGCTGCTCTGTGAAGATCTTCTATTCCAAGACTTGAAGATTTATTCTGTAGGGAAACCATGATGGACAGTCCATCATGGTGTCCACAGTGGGAAAGATGCCCACTATAATCAGGTTGAGAGAGCAGTCTCATTGAAATAGGAGAGGATGAATGAAGGTGTAGGTAAAAGGAGCTTTGCCAGAGTAGAAGAGAGGTATCATAAAAGATAAGGAGGGGCCGACTGTATAGCCCAGTGGATAGGGCGCCGGTTTACCACATGGGAGGCCCTGGGTTCAGTCCCCGGGGCCTCTCCGGGCGGGCAGACCGCTTGAGAAGGCAAAAGCCGCCATGGGCGGGGCAAAAGCCACCGTGGGCAGGGCAAAAGCCACCGTGGGCAGGGCAAAAGCCGCCACAGGCAGAGCAGAGCCGTCCGCGGGCAGGGCAGAGTCGCCCGCAAGCGGGGCAAGCCGCCCGTGAGTGGGCAAGGCCGCCGCTCACCAGTGAAGCTGACTCGGCGCGTCACCGCAGCGGGGGGGTGCGGGAGGTACAAAAAGCAGAAAATAAAAAATAAATCTTTAAAAAAAAAAGATAAGGAGATTGCTTTCAGGGAGTAGAAGAACTGACATTCTCCATAGATTATAAGAAGATGTTCCCTTTAATTTATGGGATCTTTGAAGTAGGGACTGTCTGATGTGTATCTATGACATAATATAACATGATATATGTATCTCTACAGCTGTGTGTTCCAATAGAGCCGCCACAAGCCACGTGAGCACCTGAAATGTAGCAGGTCCAAATTCAGGTGTTCTATACGTGTAAAATACACACATTGTTTTGAAGATGTAATATGATAAAAAAGAATGTGAAATGTGCATTAATTTTTTATATGGATTGTATGTTAAAATGGTAATATTTTACATATGAGTTAAATATAACACATTATTAAATTAATTTAACCTCTTTCTACTTACTTTTTCTAAGGGACTCCTAGAACATTTAAACATATATGTGGCTCACAGATGAACACTGCTCTACCAAGATATAATCAGGGCTGTTCCCTTGGTAAACCATAACAAATGCTGGCCAAGAAGAGAGCCAGAGGAGCCTTCTGGTGGGCACAAGAGCTCTTGAAAATGTAGGAGAAAGGGAGAAAGGCTCTGTATGTGAGTGTGGAATCTCAATTACTTCCACAGTTCTACAGAGTCACCCCTACAGGTGCACTGACTGCATGCCTTTATATAGATGCTGCTCTCCTGGGTCCTTCTCTTAGCAGTGCTTCTATGAGATAATTAAGAAGCAGTTTCCTTCAGGGAATGAGGTGATCAGCATTTACCATTGTTTGCTTTAGGTGAGTGCATTTGCCTACAACTGAATTCTGAACCTGAATGCACATGGTGTCCCCAATATTGTGAATGACTTAATTAAATAAGTAATATCCTGAAACATAAAAATTACTCGAGTGATAACAAGATATATTGGTCTCATCAATTAACCAACATTTTAAAAATAAATGTCATGTATTCTCAGATTCTCTGCTCTAAACTTGAAGAAAAAAAATTTAATCCTGTGTATTCTTTACCACTGTAGACTGCAAGGTTTTCTTTCAAATAATTTGAGTTTAAATTTGGAAAGAACCCCACAAAGGGAAGCCAGTGGGGAGCTAGACTGCAGTGCTAAGTGTGGAGCTGCCTCTCACAACCACATGAACCAGTTGCTCATTACTTGTCAGCCCTGCTCCCAGCTAGAGACCCAACCTGGGGAAGCAACTTCTCCCAAGGTAGTACAGTCTCTCTGACAGGGAACTGTTTCAGATGAACAGAACCATTTTCCAGTGAAATCATTATTGAATATGTATCAACTGAAAGGGAAAAACCCAAAGAATATTGCTGCTAATTACCTTAGGAATTCATGTCCCACTGGAAGTTATCAAGTAGGAAATATTTTTTAAATATCTTCAAATTTGTGACTTTCTTAACTACTAATTACAGAATGTATCTTTGTTCTTATTCTGGTATTTCATTCCATTTTAGGGTATTAAAAGGTTTTGTTATTCAAAAACATACAAACAGAAACCTTTGCCAATATCCTAGAAAAGTAAGGCACTGTGGATAAGTTTTTAATATGTTGCTGATAAAATACTTATCATTTTGAAAGCCACTCTTACTATTTCTGATGGCAAATAAAGGCTCATAATGCTCACTTACTTTTCTTAGCTACTTTATACCATTACATTTAGTAGAATTTAGCGGGAAACAAATCATTAAGAGGTATAATATTGACTTAGGGTTATGAATCCATGATTCCAGATATGACTCTTCCACTCACAGGCTACTCCTGGAAGGCAGTACCATCAATCTCTACACTGCTATGTTAATGTCCAGAGTGGACAGCTTCCTCCTTGACCACACAATGTTATTCTTGAGACCAAGACTGTGACCCTATTTTGAACCATGATTGTGAGCCACAGAAGCTCTCTGTGCAATGTATGGGATGGAAATAATATCAATTTACCTCAGGGTTATTGAGGACCCCAGACAGAGCTGTGACTGTGAAAGCCCTTGAAAACTGCAAAGTACTCTACAAATTTAAGATGTTACAATTAAATGAATTATTTGGAATTAAGTAAACTGGGGAGTCTCCTGGCTGTCAACTGAACTTTTCATTTGTAAATGGGCTGGATTGTCATTGGGTTTGCAATGTTTGTTCACCCAACCTGAGCTGGCCATCTATCCTTCCTCTTACCTTTTAATACTCAAGGTCAAGGTAGGGAAGAGAGTTTCTATCACTTTTTCTTTATACATTTCTCATAATCTCCCATGGTGCTAATCTCAACTTGAATCTTAAATAAAGTTGAAGCCAAATACTTACAATATACCTATATGTAATAAACTGAGAGTCCAGCAAACTGTTTAAGGATCAGACAACTCAATTGGTTGCAAAGGAGCCCACTCTTTGCCCCATTTTCTTGTTCTAGAGAGTAGTGTACATTCCTCCACCAATCTGGAGTTTCCACCTTTCATGAGAAGACCATTTGTTTTCTAATAATGCTAAGAAATTGGACTTGATCATGGGGCTGAGGTCTGGTGGGCACCTACCTTGATTTCAAATATCAATCTGGGTAGCCAGGAAGAGATCCATTCATTTTGGAAATATGCACAGCACCATGCCGTGCACATGTGATTTTGCGGGCACTACCTCCCATGGGGGATTCCATATATCCTTTACATGACTGAGTCATGGTAGCACCAATTCAAGCAGGGTATCCCATTCAATATATGAATCCCTCTGGTTAATGATACCATAGTTTTCATTTCAGTTCTATTAAATCTAATGGCTACTATATTCCAGACACTGTGCTAGGCAATGGAGATACTGTTCTAGGAAGAGTAAGCTCAGAAAAATACATGAAAAGGAGACATTAATATTTCTAGTTGAAACCAGAAAATCTGAACATATATGCAGGAAAGGGCACTATTTCTATCAGCTACACCATAATTAGATGTTGAGACTGCTCCCCAAACTCCATTAACAATGGTACAGAAAATTGGAACCCAAAGCAGTTTGGGCCAAAAAGCAGTTTGATGATTAAGATGAAGGTTTACAAGCTAAATCTACTCGGACATACAAAATTGTGCAGCTGGGTACCTTCTACAATAAGAAATCCAGAATGCTCTGAAATTTAACATGGACATACTATCACCAGTTTCAAGGTTTCATTTTCTATCTTGGTTTATTCTATTAATATTCAAAAGCAATGGTTACAGGAAAAAAATTCAAAACAGAAGCAAAAGCCCTAAGTACAGCATAAGTATAAATGTAAGTCAATAAAAAAGGATGAGCACATTCATTAAAATTTCAAATATATAAGAACCTGTAGGCAACTTATTTATTTCATTAAGCTCACATCTTTGCTTTACGTAAAGAAGCACATGAGCAACGGTGCCTTTTCTTTTTCTTTTAGTATTTTATGTAAAAAGGATAAAAACAAAGATAACAAATGGGTCCTAGAAGTTTGCATGATCTCAAAACTGGAAAATTGGCAACTTCAGAAATCCATACTTTCCTTGATGTGAATATAGATTTTCTTTTTATCAGGAGCAAGTAAAATTTTAATGATAATTAATTTACTACCATTAATGCACTATGCTGTTTCAGTGCTGCAGGAGCCTGAAACATAAAGTCAGGTAGCTTTACTTTTACCTACCTACTTACTGGGCTTCTAAGTGTACGGGTGCATGGAGGCCACTTTAACTACCAAATGATTTAGGGGAATTGGACTAAATAAATTAAAAGGATGCTTTTTTCTTTCAGGGACTTGCCTTCTTTATGCAATCTAAAGTTTTCTGTTGGCTTGAAATATAGTTGTTTTGCTTCAAAAATTTCTTTTAGACGAGCAGGATGAAAAAAAACAGCCCAAAGCCAAATCAAAACAACTCCAGGTATTCAGTGAATATTTTGAAGTTGTATTATTATTAGGAAAAAGGATAATTAACTTTGTTAATATGCAATTTTTTGTCCTTTTGACAAAAATAGATGGTCAGTTGGTTCTAAAGTACATAAAGAGTTCTAATCTCTGCAGGTGTTTTCACATTGCACTACCACAAAAAATCACTAAACTCTATATTTAGAGCCTGAGCACTGGACTGAAATAGTTTAAAACTATAACACAATGTCCAGATTGAGAACAATTTTAGTCACAATGAAAATCCAATATGCTTAAATCTGGAAAAAATTAAAATGGAATCAGCTAGTAGTGAAGTCTGACATTTTTCTGATCTTAATGAAAACGTTTTTCAGTGTCAAGTCTCAGTCATATTAAAACATTTCCCCTAAAGTCTAAGTACATATTTGCTATATGAAGAAAAACATTTCCATGAATTGTGCTATTTACTTGTTTAAGCTGAATTGGATGTTCATTTGTTTGAAAAGAAAAATTCTTCTTTACACCCCAGGCATTTATTTCAATTTCACATAAGCAACAAAAAACTGTATTGCTGTTTTTACCATCTTGTTTTTGCTCTACATTTTAAATGGCATTTATGATTCTCCATTCGCCACAAAACATTACCTTGGACTGAAAAAATGATCTTTCTAAATTGATGTTCTGAATTAATGGACATGTTTAGAAGGAATGATTTCAGATGGACTTCTAAGACATGAATAATAAATTGGTCATAAAGAGCAAGCACTAAGCTGGCATCCAGAATCATCTCCATGAACACAGCACAGGAGAAAGCATAAGATAGTCTGCCCAATATGGTATTGACATATTTGACCAAAAGACTAAGCACCAAGCTAACCATCTACAAATGCAACTTATTTTTAGAAATAGTGACGCCATAATTAAGGTTTCAGATTTCTTCAGCTCTTATTCAAATAAAACATAGGACTTCTTCTATTTTTCAGTTTTTTCTTCCTCAGCAAAATAAAATTCTGAACTTCAAATGATCAAGCCATCAACTGAAGAAATAATATCTGAATCTAAAGTGAAAAGTTCACTACTATTTTGCATCATTGACAAATAATTTGCTCTTATAACTTTATGTATTTTAATTCATTATGTTGCCTGGAAATTATCTTAGATAATAAATGCCACTTATACCTGTGGTTCACATCAATTAATAGAAGGTCATTTATATGCAAGAAATAAACTGATTATTAAAAATTAGAATTCCTACATTCCTATTGGAAAATAGTCAACTCAAACCTGCAACCTAAATTGAGTATCAGGGGCAGGCTGGATAGCCCAGTGGATAGGGTGCCGGCATACCACATGGGAGGCCCCGGGTTCGGTTCCCAGGGACCTCTCCTAGCGGGCAGACCGCCTTGAGAATGGCAAGCCGCCATGGGCGGGCCA
Source organism: Chaetophractus vellerosus (assembly GCA_004027955.1). Lineage (NCBI taxonomy): Eukaryota > Metazoa > Chordata > Mammalia > Cingulata > Chlamyphoridae > Chaetophractus > Chaetophractus vellerosus. The sequence goes on along the minus strand of PVKH010020311.1, from coordinate 7,610 downwards.
GAGCCGCCGTGGGCAGGGCAAAAAGCTGCCACGGACAGGGCAAAGCCTCCACGGGCAGGGCAGGTCGCCCGCGAATGGAGCGCAGCCAGCTACCCGCGAACTGAGAGCTGGCCATGAATAGAAGCAGAAGCCGCCCACAAGCGGGGAAAGCCGCGCCTGCGCAGTGACCAGTCTCAGCGCGTCCCCGCAGCGGGGGGGAGGGGAGATATGTAATAAAATAAATAAATCTTTAAAAATAAATAAATAAATAAAATAAATTGAGTATCATTTAAGAAAAGTTTCCTGATTCTTGCAGAGTAAGCTAAGTTTTAAAAGTATTAATTCCTTTTTATTTGATGTAATTAAAAATTACATTTATTTTGCATTAAACTAACATAGTGAATCACTCATTCATTTATCCTTCATTCAATACATAAGTATTACTCATTTGTGATCCAGACACTGGGGAGTTAATGATGAACAAAACCAGATCATTCCCTGCCTTCACGAAGCTCACAATCTAGAGGGGGCTGGGGGGACAGACATTAACAAAGTAATAAAAAAATAAGAGTGTGTTTCAGTCAGCCACAGAAGTGCCTTTTGAAAATATACCAAAATTGGTCGGTCTTTATAAAGAGTATTTATTTGGGGTAGAAGCCTACAGTTACCAGGCCACAAAGCATAAAGTTTTTCCCTCACCAAAGTCCACGTGTTGGAGCAAGATGGCTGCCGACGTCTCCAGGGTCCAGGCTTCCGGGGTTCCTCTGTTCCCGGGGCTGCGTTTCTCTCCGGGCTTAGCTTCTGCTTCCACCACAAGTTCAGCTATAGACCATGAGACTCTCTGCGTTGCGTCTCGCCACAAGGCCAGCTGTAGACTATCCGGCAATCGGCTCACTCCAACATCAGAACTGCATCTCAAATCTGCTTCTCTAAATCTCCGCAACTCAGATCTGCTGCCTGGCCTTTATACTTGAGACCACACCCACCAAGGGCGGGGCCCAACACCCTTCTGACGTGGCCCAGTTAATGCCCTTATCATAACTTAATCACACCCAGATGAACAGATTAGTTTACAAGAATAATCCAATTTATATTTTTGGAATTCATAATTAAATAAAACTCTGAAACCATTACAGAGTGTAATTATAAATTGTAGTGAGAGAGACGAAAGACCACTAAATGGTCCTATAAGAGCATATGATAAGGCAACGACTTAGGGTGGTCAAGATACTAACTTGGAGTTTTCATTTTAAAAGTCCACATAGCAATTGATGAAGTAAGTCAGCATTAGATTTGTCTCAAAATAAAATCATCTCAGCATGAGTTTTCTTTGAGAGTTTCCAAATTATGTCTTTGGCTAAATTGAACCACACAAGATAAAAGAACTTGAGAGCAAGAATGGAGTTTGGAGAACATCTCATCCAACTCTTTTGGATAGATGTGGAAACTAAGTCTGAGGGAATGTGAATAACCTGCTGCTGTTTTGTTTACACTCAGTGACAGAGATAAAACTGGAACCTGTTGTGCTAAAATCCTGTCCATGGTGCACCCCAATCATCCACACCACTTCTGGGGCTGGTTCATTCTAATGCTATCTACTCCAATGAGATCAGGAAGTAATTGGAAGAACAATATGATAAGATAGCCTGGAGAATATTTGTGAGGTAACGATTGTATTCTGAACACAGCTTGCCATCCAAAGCTTTAGGCACTGACTAAGGCAAAAAAAAAAAAAAAGTCGCCCCCCCCCCAAAAAAAAAACACGTGGGGAAAAAAAAGAAACAACAGCTGATGCATTCACCCACTTAACTTGGTAAGTTTCCAAACACTTATTTACCATGTTACATCCTGTATATATTCAGATTGAAAGAGCCATTAACTTTTATAGATGTTGACTCCCTTAAGTAAAAACTGACTTTAATTCATGACCAATTCCATATTTAATTTTTGCTATATATTTATTTCATTTTATCCAAATGGATATTTTAGAACTTTCCAAATTAAAATGTTGAGGAAATAGCTCAGCAAAGTAAAAAGGAGTAAAAAAAAGTTTTACCTATTAAATGAGCTCTGGTCCATTATTGGCACAGCTTGCCAACCAGTAGAGTTGGTCTGTTCTGGACATTTATTAGATCAATGTCATAAGTCTTTAGCAACCTCTACTCCAAGACAAAAGAATTGATCTCTCCTCTTAACTCTTACAGCACATTGTACATACTTATATTATCTCGCTTATCACACTACACTGCAACAATTTATTGCTATGTTGGAATTTCTCAATGGACTTTGAGGTCCTAAAGGCAGGGAACGTGCCTTACCCAAGTCTGTGTGCCAGGGCCAAGCATAGAGTCTAGTTATGGTGCCTATCAGCCTACAGTTGTTCTAATTATGATGGATATGAGTGCAGGGTATGGGAGACCAACTCAAACTCCTCCTGGACTTCAGTTTCAGTATCTTCTTTAACCTTTTTTCCCTGAGTTGCAATTGGTCCAGTCTATCCCCATTCTAATTCTAGAGGCCAAGTGGAGGCATTATTACTCAAAAAATCACCAAATAGGGACTATTTTTTTTCCAGAAGCATCAGGAAGGGTTTATTGTAAGAACTGTGCAAAGGAGCCCATCTGCCCACCAGGCTTGGGGCTTGTTCCTGCTCAGACAAGACAGGGATAGGTTGGGTCTTCCCAAAGGGAGACTGGACCATGCTCATCTACTCATCCTCTGAGACCTGCACACAGTCCAATGGCAAGACTATTTCAAGAGATTTCTGAGGCTCTTGGGGCCACGGCAGTTAGGGGCAGGGTGTTGGGCAGGGAGGAGGCTGATCCCCTATTGGATGGACCGTGTGATGGAAGAGACAGAATCACCACAGGGAGAGAGGGAAGGAGTTGAGCCCTCTTTTCACAGAGAAGGCACAGGTGGGAGATGGGGAGGAGGGTTGATGCAATGGGTGTAATGGAGAGAAACAGAGAAAGGGGAAAGAGTGAAACACACCGGGAGTGGTGGAGAGGGCTTCCTAGGCAGGATTGAGAGAGTTTTAAAAAAACAAAGTAGCAAAAAATGAGTAATAGGCCCATGAACAATTGAACTGGCCTTAGGACTCTCTCCCTTTGCTTTCCGACCTCCCCTGGTAATAACAAAACCAGAATCTCTGTTGTGGACATCACTCTTTCAGGGATGTTGGGCATATAAGCCTTTTCCTTCCACTACTACTTAGGGCCCCTCCAAAGCACTAAGTCAAAATAGTTTGTTGGAGATTTTTTTAGAGATGCTGTCTGGGAAGTCTTGTGAGTAGGTGAAATACTGTTTCCAAATAATTATTTAACACTTCATGGGATTCTCTACTGTAAAGTACTTATCCATGTGTGAGGTAAATTAATAGTATTAACCCCTTTTCCTAAATGAGTTAGGAGAGCAGTTATACTGGATGTTATTTGTGAAACAAAGGCATGATTGCTTGCGTGATGTTATGGTTGAATAGAGGCTTCAAATAGACCCGGATGTACCATCATCTTAAAATACAGATGAGACAATATTCAGTCAAAGGGGAGGAGGATGAGAAGTAATCACAGAATAGCTGAGAATTCCCATGAGGAACTCATTTCTTGGTCTCTTTACTGTTTTTGTATATTTTTATCTGATAGCACAAATATGAGAACAGTATTTTGAATGGGTGTGGGAAACTGGAAAAGAATCCAGCTATTCCTGGTAGTATTTTCCAATGTCATTATCTATTGCTGTAGCATAACTAGTTAATTAACAAGATGAGTGGCTTCTGCAAATATAATGCTAAAAGGTCTTCCAGCTTTGACAAAAGATTTTTTCCTAGAAATGTCATCACATCATATAAAATAATGAGTTACAAATAGGGGAAATTACTGAGAGTTTTGATTTTGCTTTGTTTTCAGCATGTGGGACTTAAACCCCAAGAGCATTGGGCCAGATATGATGTCAAGTGAATTTGATGCTTGACAGTCTCTAAAATGCACACTTCACTAAGTGAAAAAGCTTGGGGAGGGATCAAGGACTTGAAGGTGACCCTTGAATCCTTAACAAAGAAGAAGGGAGACTTTTAAACTGCCTGGGAATGAGAGCAAACCATCACCTTCAGAGCAATTATAGAAATACCGAACTCTGGAAAGTGCCAAAAATGGTAGGGCCTAACAGGTCAAACAATAATCATAAATCCACGTCCTTGCTCCATTATCCAGTGGATGGATCAAAACATTTAATTCAGAATTCCCAGATGATTATAGTGTGATTTGTTATGTTTTCTATGATTTATTGACAGTATTCATCAACAGGTAATGATAGCACAAAAATATCAGAATTCCAGAGACCTATATGTTTTCAATGCTGCATATGCAAAGTGAAGATGCCTAGTCTCATCCAGTAATTGTATAACTGGTCAGAAAATTGTCCTTGAGTTTATTCTTCTGTTTTCAAAACAAGATTTATTTGTTTAAAGGATGACTGGGCTCATTAAAAACCATTAGGATACTAAACATGGCTTTAGGAACAAAGGGGCAATCAGAAGTTCAGTGTGTTATGTCAGCATGAAAAATGCCATTTTGATTATCAAGCTACTTCTAGGAGGGCTGCAATTCTCAGGGAAATAACTTCTCCCAAATTCAGAAAAGTCAGGTGGAGTTTCTTAACCTTTTGTTCCACTAAATTCTGCCACAGATTGTGTTAGGACATTGTCTTCAAGAGATAAAAATCCCTTTCAGCTACAGCCTGCAGCAGCCGGGGCACATCTCACCTCACGGGGTTGGGGGTCTCGGGGTTGGGGGTCTCGGGTAGGGAGGTGGTTGGAGATGAAGAGTTGTCCTAAGCATATTAAGCATCCCACACTTTCCTCAAAGAAATGGCCCAGGGGTTTAAAGTACCAGTTCTTATACTTTGGAGGTTAAAAGCACACTTCAAATTGCTAGAAGATTTTGCTGCATTTTGGAGAAGATTTAGACTCCAAAAGCACTAAACAAATCAATCAGTGTTCTGACACAACGGCATGTATCAGTGCTTCTGTAAACCATCCTACAGTCAGGGAGCACCGTTCCCCGGGTCGTCCTTTAGCACTGTGCTTACTGTACTTACTGCCCTGGCCATGCTCACGCTAAACTCCCAAGGTAAAGTTCCGGAATGCCTGAGGAAACCTGCGGATTTTTGTTTTGTTTTGTTTTTGTTGTTGTTGCCTTGATTTAGTGCTCTGTACCTCTTTATTGCAGAAACTATATCCAGCTCTTCACTGCTCAATTGTGCTGATATCTATCTGTAGATGACACCACAATGATTAAAGTGGATGAAAACCCCACCCGGACCTCCCATCCTTCCCATCCCATTGACCTTGTGTCACAAAATACTACAGTCTGCACGGAGCTCTCTCTTGCCCAAGTTTTTAAAAGCCATCCCACATAGAACATTTTTAACTTCAAGGTAGCAAGGAGCCTGGAAAGCTGAATCATTCTCCTTTAGGCTATCGGCTATGTCTTTTCTTCTTCATGTAGATTTGTAGTAAACATCAGGGGCAGTCTGTTTTCTTCATTTTCACAATAAAGCCTAAATAAATTTTACACATTGATCAAAATTTGACAGCTCAGTGTGCAGTTTTGCAACATGCTGGTTGTGTATCCTTGTTTTAAAATGCTCAAGGTCATTTCCATAGCTAGCGTCCTAGAAATGACTAAACTTGAAACACCCTCAGCCTGGTGATGGCAAGGCTCTCCTTCCCCACCTCTCTTTAAGAGCCCAAATCTTTCATTCTTTTTGTTTCTCCTCTCTGTTTGCTCAGTGAAAATGAATGAGAAGTGTTTGATTTCAGCCAAATCTGCAGCAGACCCCACTAGGGAGATAGTGGGAGAGCTTTGTTTGCTATAGTGCCCACCACCTAACCCCACATCCACTGCACTTCCCAGCTCTCTTTGAATCTCATTCTCTTCACTTGCTCTTTTTCTCCAACTTTTCCTTTTTCTCCACCTGAAGCTTTAAGAGTAGGAGAAATGGCAAAGTTCATTGATTAAAATTCTCATAAATCTGGCCATTGTTGAGAACAGGCCATTTCTGGCCTCATTAAGCCAATGTAACTTAATTTTGTCATAGTAATAGCAATCAATGAACTTGGCTGATGATAAAACTAGTCACAGTATGGACTGCAGCCACAGTTACACTCTTTCATGCACATACATATTGAAAATTATAGTAAAAAGGACTCTGACTCTTTTATGAATGGGATAAAGGTCAAATGGTACAGTATACAAGGGGCCCTCTGACCTCTGTTTAAACTTCTAGGTGCTTCATCTCGCCTTGCCCTCACAAACCTAGGTTCAAGGTCCCTTAAACTTCTTGTGCATCTTAAACATGAACAACTTTGCCTGTTTCATAGCTCCTAGGGCCTGCATATGTATTCCTTTTGCCTTGAGAATTCTTTCTTCCCATGTTCACTCAGCAAATTCCTACTCATTTTAATTCTCAGGTCAAATATCACTTTCTCTAGGTTTTCCTCGAAATCCCCAGGTTCGTGACAGCAGGGACAGTATTAGATTTAACTTTAAATCTACAGCATTTAGCAAAAGCTGGCAAAAACAGGGGCTTGAGAAATGAATGAATAATTAGCCTACTCTTTTAAATTGCTATTCGTGTTTTCTAATGCACTTGTTTGGGATAAAGGTAGTAAGACATCACACAAAACACCTTTCTCTATTCAGAATTCTGCCCTAGTAAATTCTGATTTTTTTTTATTTTTAGGAGGTTCCAGGAAATTGAACCCAGGACCTCATACATGGGAAGCAGGCACTCAACCATGGAACTACATCCGCTCCTAAATGAGAGCTGGTCTTTTGGTTTGTTTGTTTGCTTGTTTTGCTTTTAGGAGGTAATGGGGATTAAACCCAGGACCTAGTACATGGGAAGCAGGCGCTCAACCACTTGTGCTACATCCACTCCCCTCTGATATTTTTAAGAATGTGGATGTCTTATAAACCTCTCAAAGACCACAGGTCTGATGTTTGATGCAACTTGTCATCTTCCCTTCACTCAACCTGCTCTATCTCCGATATTTCCTATCTCTGCGAAAGGCATCACAAGTGGTCCAAGCTAGAAACTTGTTTATATTCTGACCCCTCCACCAACTCCTTCCCTTCTCTCTCTCTATACCAAGTCAATTGTCCAAGTCCTGTAGATTCTACCTCATTAACATATTTAAAACCTCTGTCCACCTTTCTAATCCCTACTATCATCATCCTAGTTTAGTTTACCATCATATGGTATCCAACTTACTATCACAACCTCATTCAACAACAAACATTTACTGACTTCCTATTATTCACCTAGATCATAGGGAGCAAAAATAGACCAAGGTCCCAGTCCATTGCGAATTTTGGTCTGGTAACTGTTCTCTGGTCTCCCTGCCTGTAATATTGTCCCACTCAAATCTATTCCCTCTATTGTAGAGAAAGTGATTTGTCCAAATCCAAATCTGTTAATATCACTTCCATGCATTAAACTCCCAAATTAGCTCTACAATTCTCAAAGAAACCCTTAAATTTCTTAGCATGAAATACAAGGAAGGCCCTTCAGGATATGTTCCCTTTTTTCACTCTTTACACTCATCTCTTGCCCTAATCCCAAATGCTACA